>NC_047566.1:57002357-57232023 GCF_902806645.1 Magallana gigas | reverse complement strand
CATACTTGCCAACCTCCAACATGTGAAAATCTGGTCATGACCAGATTTGGAAAGTAAAAAATCTGGTCATAGCGCGTAACGACATTCACGACATATTTACCATGCATTTCATACGTATATACAATAGAAATATGTGTTAAAAACTTATGTGTAATGCTTTATTGCAAAGAAGCATTTAAACTAACAGTTGATGATTTTGAATTTTGCAAAGTGATCTGACACAGAAAATGGTAGGTTGTGTTCAGCTAAAAAAATGCAAAAAGAGTTTCTGCTACTAACTTGCTTTTGAACTCTGTAAATGATGGCATGAAAGTTGTAAGTGACTTGGAAGAGTTATGTGTATAAAAAGCATCCTATACATGACTTAGCGTTTTGAATGTTTAGTCAGATCATTTTGGGCACAAAATCAATATTCAAATGTGCGTTATATAGAAAATAAAAGCCTCGTTTTGTACTCGATTACTTTGTTTTACTTATAGGAATTATTTTCCCAGATATGTTGATAGGTACAAAAATATCGTTTTCTTTTTGTGGTTTTGATTCCGTGGCCCCGATGAAGACCTTTTCTTATTGGAAGCCACACACTTAATGATTTAAACCTTGCTAGTCAAAACAACTCACGATAATAATTACACATAATGTGTCTGTTATAGCCATCGGCATTGTTTACGTGTTACGTAAATCCAAGCTCAGCTTGGGTTCATAACTGGAAGTCAAACGCGCAACATAATTTACGAACCAAATCCGGAAATCGGGAGATTTTCGGGTTGTTCGACAAAAATCGGGTGAAAAGCATGACCCGCCGGGTCATAAATAATAATCGGGTGAAGGGTTGAAAAATCGGGTGTGACCCGACGAAATCGGGTCAGTTGGCAAGTATGAATCTTGGTATGATTTTATAGGGTCATTCACCTTTGAAATTGAACAAAAGTTAAAAAGGGAAAAATTTATCACATCTTGGAGCTAATATTGAAGTCTATGGAGAAAGGTATAATTTTCAAACTCTTTTTATATCTTTTCAGTAAAGCGGTGGTAAGAAATTGCTTAAGCTTTCCCCTTCTTAAAAAATACAAAAATAACTTAACCGTACACATTCTGATTTTTTGTTAAATAAGATGGGTAGTCATTTCACTTGTTGATGGATCACTTAAATAAATATATACAACAAACCTCGTTTTTGCCTTTTTGGGCGGAAGTTGGTTCAATTCAGCATGGTTCAGGCTCTGTGACTTGACAACCGACATTAAACAATCTGAATAAGATTTTTACTGCCAACTTCGATCATGTGTTTGTCTGATCCATATTGTTTTTTTTACTTTGATAGTGGGTAGACTCTCATGTTCTTCGTATTGTGAAAACTGAATACCTCAATGCTGTCTTTGAGCATGTTTTTCTCTCATACAGGATGTAGAATTCAGTCGCTAAATGAAAACCCAAACCGGAACGACTTTTTCAAATCCGGATTTGTTTGTTTTTTCAAAACGACGATTTCGCCGAAACCTACGCGCGCGGGTTACGTTAAACGTAGAATTAATTTTTAACAGCCTAAGGCAAGTTAAAGAATCTCACCATTCTGTTAAATTTTTACATAGGAAAATATAGAAATATTTTGTTTAAATTGTCTGAAAAGCATTCAACCAGAAAAGCTCAAACTTGTGTGTAAATAATTTTTTCAAAAGAGCAATTACATGGATTAATTAAAATGCGCAAGAAAATTTAGATAATGTGATACTTTGTGGAGACTTTAACTGTCAAATAGATACAAATAAAAAGATAAAAGCGTTAGTGTACTAAAGAAAATCTTGAAAACATTTTTTTTTAAAGATTGCTGGTTATCAGGTGGGGAAAACTTACGAACAAGGCTTAACATGGTGTAATGGGGATATAATGTCCCTCAAAGTAGGATCGATTATGTATTTACTTCAGAACAGTTATCATTTCCAATGAATAATATTTTTCTAAGAAAGGCGCCAAACATAGACAATAACAGGTTTACAGATCACTTGGGTATATTTCTTGAACTCTATACTTGTGAAAATCCCCGAGGGGCTGGACATTGGAAGCAAAACAACTCCTCCTCTTTGTAGACTGTTACAATTACCGGAGTAGGAATGTGCAACTGTTGTGATCATTTCAGTAGACTCTATGTATGGTTTAGGTAGCAATGCATAGCTTATGTGACCTCTTAGTGGACTGTGTCAACATCTTAGGGAGCTAGTATATCATGTTATGCCCCTGTCACTAAATTGCAAAGAGTACTTATGAAAATGTTGTGATTCTTTCAGAAGACTACACAAATAGCTTATGGTACTAAGTTGTGATTATCTCAGTGGAATGCATCAATACCCAAGTGAACTTTATAAATAACTGTAAGGAACTAATCTGTAACGTTTGTGTTCCTTAAAGTAAAATCTAACAACATATTTGGTACTTACATGTAACTGTTAAACTCCTCCTAATGGACTCTATCAGTAGTCTAGGTCACTTAGATGTAACAATTATCTGGCTCTTACTATGCCATATCAGTTTGTGATCCCTTAAATAGGCTGGATACTTAAGTTTAAATCTTATCTTGGAGAACAGTATGAATAGCATAGTTTATATGTTATAGCTTTTAGGGAACTAATGAATAACTGTTGTGATCCTCTCCGTTGACGGTACCCTTAGTGTAAGAAAATAATGTCTAAGTGTTGTGATCTTCTCTGTAGTCTGTATCACTAGTCTAGGTCATGTTGTGATCTTGTCAATGGACTGTACGATTATCCTAGGGTACTTTTCTTTAACCATTGTGTCCTCTGAGTGGATTCTATCAATAGTATAGGATACTGATGCATAATTATAACATGGTACAATTTCAGTTGATTGTATCAAAAACGTAAGATACTATTGTATAAGTATTTTAATCGTCTCATTGGAGTATGTTAATAGCTTTAATTATATACTATGGTTTATTAATATTAAAGGGTATCAATTTTCGTGGATAAAGTGAAAATCACAGTTTCAAGAATACTTTAATTCGTGGCCAATAACCCTATCAATACACCATATTAGTGGAAATTACAGTTTAATGAATATTTAATTTCAAGAATAAACTTAACAACGAAATAAAAAAAATTGGTATTCAACGAATATTGATGAAACCACAGTATTGAATATACTTAGAGGATATCAACAGTAATTAACATTACACAGTTTGAACAGTGTTCAACCAGAGCTATCACCACATGTCATCTTTACTACCTAGATTTGTGATAAAATCAACTGAGAGGATCAGAACAGGTATACTTAAGTACCATTAGGTTTTAATTCAGTCCACTGAAAGGATCACACTTTATCATAATGTACCCTTGGCTATGGTAAAATCTACTGAAAGGATCACCATGTTACTAAGTTGAACACTAGGCTATAAAACGCAAAGAGCTAAATAACCATATAACAGAATACACACTCTTTCTTTGTTTTACACGATTGATAATAGAAGAAATAGTAAAAAGTATCTCCTAAAAAAACAACAACAAAACAAACAAACAAAAACAAAACAAACAAACATCGATCATCTCCAAAAGAATGAAATCAACGGGCTATTATTGGGGTTGCCAAATTTTTCTGTATGTGCTCAAAATGGATTGATAATGGACTAACATCGATGTACTATTGTATATACATTTTTTCAGATTGTATTGATACAAGTTTATACGGTAATTCTTGTCATTTGTATATTTATATCTGCTTTCAGTGTCTACGTACATTGTCCTCATTCATAGTAATTGACAACTTTGGTTTGAGATCTACAAAATATATTCATGCATGCTCTCGTATATTTGGATTAGAACACTTTTTATACCGCTTATAAACAGAGAGTCGTGTATAAATTTTAGAACCAGGTACATATTATGCATACATTGGCAGGATAACAAAATTGTATATGTTTATATGAAAGCTATAATTAAGAAATAAACTTAATGTCTACTCAAGTTATACGAGGATAACCTTGGTTGGGGCAGTTTACACTTTTAAATCTGCGAAGCGAGTTATAAAAAAGCGTAAATTGCTTCAACTTAAGTAATACGAGCATATCGAAGGTAGATATTGAGTTCATTCCTTATAATTTATTTTTCTGGAATTTACTGTACAAATTAGATGCCTTTAACTTTTTAAAATCTAATTAAACTGTTCAAAATTTAAACATTACGTCAAGCGAATTAGTACGTTTTTGACGTTGATGCATTATGACGTGTCTGGAGACATGCAAACAAGATTTTACGTGTATTTTCTGTTCAAACTCTTCTGTCGACGATTAAAAAACACATCTTATCAGGCTGTCAAGTTTAAGTTATTATAAGGAAAAATGTTTTGATAAATTATATAATGATCACCCAAATAATAATAATACGGGTTATATGTTCAAAGCGTTAAATCAAAATTTCCAGAAAATTAGATAAATTTGTACACACAACCTTTAATCACAGAAAAATTAAAACGACTTATATAATTTAATGCTAAAGTGACCTATAGGTCAAATGGGCCGGGTGCAGTTTAGTTTATTTCGTTTACAGTATAAATTACAGTGTTTATAAAGCAGAATGTCACCTTAATAAACGATTTACTTATATTGTCTATTGTAAAAATGGATAAACACACGTTCTTAAACTAAAACATTCATTCATTGTTAAATACAATGGTATAAGATTAACTTACTGATTAACCGTATTGACTCCGTAAGAATAGGTAGATGGTTAGTCAAAACATTGTAAATGAAACAAACTGTCTTTATATATGAAAGAATAGATGCATTTATTTATTTTTTTAATTGATAAACTTAAGGGATTAAATTCTAAATCAGTTATATTATTTGTGATATTTTTTCATAATGAAATTTGATGTGTTTTTATAAATAATAAATCTGATTGTAAAAGAAATAGTAAATGAATTGCATTGGGTTTTTTTAATCTTAAATGAAAGAGATATACTAAAAGATATTTCTTTTAAAAGTATTTTGTAAACATTAACCGATCAGATCTATAAATGTTTTTATTTATATATGATATTTCTTTTCTTTGGGTGGATAATGTGTGTAAAATGCCTACACATGGATAAAATAGATGGCTGAACCCTGTAACAGGTTGCAATGTAGATAATACCGGTATACTAATTGTTATTATAGTTATTAGTAATTAATAATTTTAATGAATTAATTAGATTTATTCATTTAGAATTTTTTTTAAAGTTCACATTTATGAACAGTAAAAAAATACCGAACCAATTCGGAAATTGTTTTATGCGTTTTGTTTATATAAGATACATAGTACTGTCTCCTTAAACATTGCTTTTTTTAGTTTAAAAAATGATTGATAACTCCATTTTTTGTTATGCTTAAAAACCCATAATTAAAATAGAAACTTTCATTCATTTCTAATGAACTCACAATATATTCTCTGAATATAGTAATCAAGGCAAACACAGGTAAATTCTACTTGTATCCTTTAAGAGGATCCCATAATTGCCTAGTTTAACATGTATAATAAGGTGTTTGTTTTGGCAAAAATTCGTGTGGGGAATAAACTAACATGCGCTTGAGGGTGACATTTCACATAAAGCAATTTTTCAAAACGAGAAAATATCTTAATTGTACCAATAAACCGCATACGAAACAAACAATCAAAAACCGAAAATAATTTGTATTGTTTTTAATCAGCTGCAGGAGTTTAGACTTCTTTCCTGTCCACTTCTCAATAAATTCAGCCAGTTTTACTCAGTGGATTTACTTTTTAAGACACAAGGGCAGGTTAAGAATAACAATAAAAAAGTGAACACAATATCTGCAACAAAATGTGAACAAAAAGAATAAGGTGGCAGGGTATTTACAAACCATAATGTTCGGGTATTTAAAACATTTTATCGCAAGCTTAAATAACTTATTTACTTTGAAAAATAAAAGCTCCTAAAATCATTTAGAAAAAAAATCTAAATACAATTTTTTTCAAAACAGATTATTTATCTTTCATCGATATATTAGCTACTTTGAACACCGCAAAAAAATTTTACCTATAAAAAGCATTTGTATTTTTAAAAAAATAGTTTAACAAACAAATAGAAATAACCTATTTTCTAATCTTAAAAATACTGAAGACGAAAAAAATTGACGAGAATTTTTGTTGTAAAAATGGTAGAAAAAAAATTATAAATCAATGTTACAATTCCAAAACCAATTATTCATCAAGGTTTTAAATAAATCAATTAATTACTTATCAAATTAAAAACCATTAATCAACAGATTAATTTATTAGACAATTGGAAAAGTTTATAACAATACCAAGTTCAACAGTTTAAAGGAATAACACTTAAGAAATGTGCTTAGATGTCCTCTATGCATTAAAGCACACTTGATCCGCTCCCGACGCAGCGTTTTAGATCTGACCCACATTCGAGTCGGATATGACGTGTTTTGTTTTGAAGTATATTTAGCAAACAACGATGAGCACAAATCTATCGATTAAGTCTTAGAGTCGGATAAAAAGATGCATATTTTTTTACAGAAAATTAATAAGAATGATTAGAATACATGACATATTAACATAATAATTATCACATTTTCCTATACATCTGTTAATGATTTTTCGATGATGTTAATTGCAAGAGTCACAATTAAATCACTCATAATAAGATATTTATGTTTATGTTGAGCGTTCGGCGTAGGTATGAAATTAAACACTGAATTAAATAATGTCAATGTGTTTATTCAACACACAGTTAAAAAGGCCCATAGTGGTTACTAGTTGACCACACATATTATGATTTTAATAATTCATTGCTAGTGATAATAAACATTTAAGGATTAAATGAAAATTTATCGTTTAGAAAATAGTTTAATGTTTTCATAGTGAAAATGTGTACTTAAAATAGAATTATCCTAACACCCCCCCCCCCCCAACATGTTAATAAAGAATTAATAAATGGTCAGTCAAGAATAAGGCCGGAGTGGTTTTCTCCCTTCGTTTGCACCTATGTGATAGTTAAACTTAGGTGCAAAAATTCAGTAATAACTTCTAAGGACTTAGGTGCAAAGAAAATTGTATAAGCTAAATCATTTTTTTGTTAATTTTCTTTTTGTCCGAAATTCAGATGTTTTTTTCTTAAAATCTTCTTTTCTCCCGATGTCATCATGAATAATCTCTTAAAAGATACATTTTCCCTATGAAAACAACCATTGGCACCTATGTGACAACTCAGACGGTTTACACCTAAGTGACAAGATTCGGTTATATATATATATATATATATATATATATATATATATATATATATATATATATATATATATATATATATATATATATATTCAGTTTGTATTCATTAGATACACGCATATATAAACAGTTCACATCACTGTAACATCCCCACAGTTTACATGTTTACATGTAATACTGTATTTTCTTCACTTTACCTGTGTGGTTCTCAGCCACAAAAAGGTTGTCTCTGGTGTCCACACATAGACCCAATGGACCTCGTAAAAAACGGTTGTCAATGTAACGGAGGAACTGTCCGTCCTGATGCAGGATGTGGATACGGCGGTTGTACAAGTCTGCTATCAGGATCCGACCCTGGCTGTCTGTTGTGATGCCGTATGGATAGAACGATCTCTTGGTATCAGAGGGAGGACCAGAGTAGGTAAACCGGAGTTTCCCAGACTGATTGACCACCACTAGTGCTCGGGCGTCATGGTCTGATACACATATATCAAGGTTCCTGTTTTCACTAATGTATTTAGTGTCACCACCAGGTGAATAGAGAGGTTGTCCTTTGTCGTCGTACTGTATACTTTGTTTCTCTGTGAAACCAGAGTAACACACCACTTTTGTTTGTTTTATATCATTACTGTCCATGACAACCAGGAGGTCATCAGAGCAGGTACTAGAGGCATTGCGAGGTCTCCACCCCTGTAATCTGATCACTGTATGTATCTGTTTATTCTTCACTATGTTCACAGTTCTATCATCGTAATCAGTATAAACTAGATCGTTACTCCTTGTTACTGCTATATCCAGAGGATCATTCCCTGACCTGGTTCGGACTGACTTCACTAGTTCTCCTTGCAAGTTATAAAGTCTCATCCAGTTGTCCAGACCACACGTCCACACATATTCATCTCTCAGACAGGACACATTGCGAAATCTATTTAAGTTTTCATATTTGGTTTTTATCTTTGCGATGATCCGTGGTACATCGATGAGCGGTCTGTCCAGGAGAGAGGACTCTGCACCGAGGGAATCCATTGTGTAGACTTGTTCTTCTGTTTTGATAGATGATGCTGACAGAGAACCAAACAGTTGATAAAGCTGTTCCTTATTGACGGTCTGAGGGGTAAAACTGGGTAAGGACACTGTGAGTTTGGGAGGCAATCTTCTGAATTCAGCGATCCTGGAATTGTAGGCAGAAACAAGGTTATCATCATTGGAGTCCAGTAACCTTTTTAGACCAGCAATGGTCTGTGTGATTTCAGAAATAGTGTGTGTGATTTCATCTTCCAGTTTATTTAGGACAGCCAGGTGCATGATTTCCATTTCACTAAGATTAGATTTTATTTTCTGGATCATGGTGTCTATTTCTTTGTGCATGTCTTTTCCATGTTTGTCTATATCTGCTGTCAATTTTAGTGAGTTTGCATTAAGAGCAGCTTTTTGTACTGGAATGTTATAGGCAATCTGTTGATATTTAGGATAAATGCATTTTTCCAATTCGTGCATGTCTCTCTTTAAAAGTTCTTTTTTGCCTTCAATATGTTTAATAATGTCGACTGGTTTATGTCCTAAATGGTCTCCTGAAATACAGAGTGCACATATAGGAATGTCACATTGTTCACAGTAAAGTTCGCAATGTTTTGTAAAATGTTTAGGACACGTGAGGTACTTTGGAGTAGATCCCCGCTTTCCAAATGGCACCACTTTGTGTTCCATGGATGGGTCTAAGAGATGTTCCCCCACACATGCTTTACATAAATGTATGTAACAAATTTCACAGTACATAGGGGGCCCCGCGGTCTCACAGAGTTGACACCGTAACACATCCTGGGCCCATGTCCTAGGGTACATAGTCAGAGCATGAATTTGCGTGGATTCTGAAAAAAATCAATCATATTTAATGATGGCATTTTAATTTACATATGTTACCACATATACTGATTTTGAATCCTCGACATTGCATAAAAAATCTTCCGTTTAATCAGCGGTTAATATTCAGTTCATTTTATTTCGTGGTAATAAAATTTTCATTTGCTCATAACCTATAAACAGGTATCTTCAAAAATTATATGATCCACATTTATATGTACAACCATCTAGATGACATAGGGTGTTAACGAACAGTGTTCAAATTCAAAAGTCCAAAAGAAAAATATGGAGATGTAAAAAAAAAAAATTAGAGGCAGGATCAGGTGCCATGGAGGAGTGAGAATCTTCTGCTGACCGGTCGCACACGCCGTGTGCTCTTTGTCGTAATCAGGAAAAGCAGAAAAATCCGTAAATAATTTCGTGATTGATTATCGCCTACCAACAAGTATGAATCAAAGTACTGAAGTACTGACGGGAGTTGATTTTATCGATTACCATTTATTTTAAAATCAACTTATCTTGCGTGGCAATTAGTATCTAGTCTGTATTTAAATTACGCACTTTTTTATAATATGAAATTTAATTAGACTTTTCAGGCAGAATTTAGAGAAAACCCATAGGAATCATGTTGTGTAATATTTAAAGATAGATTTCAAACTATGTATTAGTAATCGAAACAATTCTAAAAATTGTATGGATCCAAGCACTATTTATATTTAACTCCAGTCTCGTTCAACCAGACGCTCAGCTGTCTCCGTTAATCTCCGACAAGCAAGAGAGCCTCTCTGATTGTCGGACATTTACGGAGACAGCCGAGCTTTTGGTTGAAGGAGACTATATTAAACTCTGGCGTAGGAATACATGAGATTACATAAATATCTAAATTGTTCGAATTATATAAAGTCTGACTATTTTCAAAGTGTTTGTAGATAAGTTTCCTTGAAAAACAATGCTCCAGCATACATTACATCGAATTTTTTTTATTATATTCAAGAACTAAGACTTGTCAGCGGTGATGATTTGTGCTTAGGTCCAAACACTGTTTCACTCTCTGTTTGCCAGAGTGACTGCATAGGAGAGTTGATTAAAATCAACTCCCAAAAAACGTCAGACAGCGTGCGAATATAGTATTTGCTGACAAGGTCGCTGTATTGACCATATAACTTACGAAAAGATGACTTCAATCTAGAATGTTCAGTCCTATTTTATCACTTTGTTAGTCAGTAGCTTGCCTCGACTTCAGAACTGTTCATACTTAGAGCATGCCCTTGTATATCGAATTAACTGAGAGACAAAAATTCCTTACAGAGGTGATGAAGGTATAGTGCTCCATAACTAAGGAAAGTTGATGAAGGTAAATTGCTTCACAAGTAAGAAAAGTTGACAATAGAAAAATTAAAGTCATCACGATTATTATAGTGTTTTGTTGTTAGGTTACCATCAATGTCCCTTTGCAGTAAAATGTCCAAATATGAAATAGATTACACAGAGTCTGTGATATCTTTCATTTCAACTTCACTGGATGCATCGAGTCGACGTAAGAATGGAAGTAACAATTGTTAATTGATAATGCGACGTCGATATACCCGAATGTCGAGTTGAAGGCAACAACGAGTTAGTTTTTTTTCACTTACAAGTTTTTTAATAAATTTTGCTTTATATGAATGTAAAAAAGAGATCTGCTTTAAATGGGGCCCAATTGGTATCCATTTGAATTCCATCAGATTATTCGAAGGCCTTATTTACCAAAGCTACATAGATGTTATATATCTAAAACTCAAACATCTTTCCAATACCCACTTCAGAGAATTTGTGTGCACAATCCGAATGGTGTTTAACAAGACAGTTTTGTTAAATGACCGATGACAAGGCGAGTAAAGAAGATGGGTGAATATGGCGTGTAAAATGCCCATATGAAGAATGATTAGATACTGCAAAATTAAAACATCGTTAAATCTTATACTTTTTAAAAAAATAATTGAAAACAATGTATATTTAACGAAACATCGGTTTGTAACCCTTAAATATTTTAATTACTTGCAATATGCGTGTCAAAACCTCCAAATAATGTCATTTTTAAAACTTCAATGCATGTTCTTTTATAGAATGGGTCTGAGCTTCATATTTTGTCATAGTCTAAATGCTGTTTAATGGACTTTAAACCGATTTTAATCAACAAAAATGTGGAGAGATGACCCACTATACTTTAAAAATGCCACTTTGTAGCCCAACAAATGAGCGTTTTAGAAAAATAATACAAGTCCGTAAATTTGTGGCAAACGCCTCATATAGCATTAAAACAACGTCCTTTGTTGTGAATGAAATGGCTCAGTGGTTAGAGCACTAGACATTAAGTAACTTTATGGAACTTAGGTTTTTAGGTTGTGAGTTCGATATCACCAAAACTTAAGGATTTATTATTTTTTTCTTATCGTTTTTTGAAATATTTCAAACTGAATATAGTTAGAAATTACCATTTTGTCAACTTGTATTAAAACATATCAAATATATTTAATTGAAAAAATGTTAAATTTGAAACTGTATTTTAAAACAAAACCAAATGGGCAGTTGTGCCATCTTATTCCTCCATCTTCTTTACGTGGTCCATTTTTATTGAAAAAAGAGCAGATTAATGATAAATAAAAATTTTAAATTATGGGTTAAATTTTGATTACGTTTGGAAATCAAAGATAGGGATATTTTTAAACTGTACAAACCTTAATCTTCTATCACGGCGACTCCAGAAATGTACTTTTCCTGGTCTGGTGACCTTTTTATGATCACGTGATTGATTGTATGTCTGAAGAACAATTTTTCGTATTAGCTAAAAACGTCCATTGTTGGTAGCTAAGGGTTTCCGGTTCACTTCCGATTAATTGACTGTTAATGAGTTGTCGCATTAGATGAGTTCTCCCAATTCTAGAATAGTTTATCTACAAAATCATTTGATTTTTCCTGTTAAATCATGGACAGTTATTTAAGTAAATGACTTAAATAACACTTTTTAGCTCACCTGAGCTGAAAGCTCAAGTGAGCTATTCTGATCACATTTTGTCCGTCGTCCGTCTGTCCGTCTGTCTGTCCGTCCGTCCGTCCGTCCGTCTGTAAACTTTTTACATTTTGAACTTCTTCTCTAAAACCGCTTATTCAATTTCAACCAAATTTGGCACAAAGCATCCTTAAGGGATGGCAAATATAAATTGCAGAAATAAAAGTCCGATCTGTATTCAAAGCGGAGAAAACCTTGAAACTGTAGAAAAAGGGGGGTGCATTTTTAAAAATCTTCTTCTCAAGAACTACTGATTTCAATTCAACGTAGTTTAGCATAAATTATCCTTATGGGAAGGAAAATATAAATTGCAAAAATTAAGGTCTAATTCTGTTTCAAATCTGAGTTATTACGAAATTAATAATAAAGGAAAGGCGTGTTTCAGCTTCGCGTTCGGCATCCGGTAAAATGGGTAGGCAAGACTTGGCCTGGGCAAAACAAAAGATTGGCAGTTATTAATCTGCCAATCTCATTAAAATTTCAGGATATTTGATGGACCAGTAATATTTGTATTCGCTGTAAATATGCCGCAAAATAATGCGTATTTGGAACTGACGATTGCCGATCTGCCCCGGCTTTTATTTTGCCACGGCCCGGGTTTGCATACCCATTTTACCAAGACTCGTATTCCATACTTCTAAAACGAGGCTCTTTGTTTAAAGCAGCTATGACATTATACGAAAAAGGGTCGACCTGACTATGATGAATTTGCTTGTTATGCAACAGTTCGCGTATGAAGGGAAATTTTTGAAACATGCAAAATATATTGGTGCCGATTTTGTGAAGTAAATTGAGGCTAAATATTTCAATGCGTTGACAGTTTTCACACATGACGTTGGTGTTAGCTTGTTCTGATTTTCGTTTCGTTTTCATTATTTATGCTTTGTAACTTGGAGACTATCGTCTGTATTTCGTGATTTTTACGTATCAAATCAAACAGATACTTCGGTAAATCAAACAGTTAACTGTTTACCTGCGCAAATTAAGCAAAATCTGATGTATCAAAAAAGTACTGAAATACAATTCATTCTATCGGTAATTCGGCATTATCTTTTGCGTAATGGTAGATTACAATGCAATAGGTTTTGTTGAGTCGCTAGGCATTTTCTCGAGTTTATTCAGTTTAAATAAAGTTTGATATCGCTGACGGAAATATGTAGGTATATATATATATATGATTCATTTCGAAAAAATAAATTGTGTTCTTTATTTGTTATAGTGCATGTTTCTTGTGTTTAATTGTTTACAATTTCTATTTACTAACCATATTTGAGTGTTACGCTTCGATTTATAAGCAAGATACAGAGATTTGCTCACAATTCTATGTTTGTACACAGATCTTAAAAACTAAAGATTAAAAAAGTAAAGAAATTGTCAATATTTATTAAGAAAATTTTCAAAGTCTGTTCTTCCAGAAACCAACTTTAACAATTATTGTATTGTAAACTTAACCTTTAAAGCTCACCTGAGGGTGGGGCCACAAGGGGGGGGGGGGGTCGAAGTTTAACAAATAAATATATAGAGTAAATCTTTAAAAATCTTCTTCTCAGAAACTAATCAGATATGAAAGCTGAAACTTGTGTGTTTCGTTTTCATTATTTATGCTTTGTAACTTGGAGACTATCGTCTGTATTTCGTGATTTTTACGTATCAAATCAAACAGATACTTCGGTAAATCAAACAGTTAACTGTTTACCTGCGCAAATTAAGCAAAATCTGATGTATCAAAAAAGTACTGAAATACAATTCATTCTATCGGTAATTCGGCATTATCTTTTGCGTAATGGTAGATTACAATGCAATAGGTTTTGTTGAGTCGCTAGGCATTTTCTCGAGTTTATTCAGTTTAAATAAAGTTTGATATCGCTGACGGAAATATGTAGGTATATATATATATATGATTCATTTCGAAAAAATAAATTGTGTTCTTTATTTGTTATAGTGCATGTTTCTTGTGTTTAATTGTTTACAATTTCTATTTACTAACCATATTTGAGTGTTACGCTTCGATTTATAAGCAAGATACAGAGATTTGCTCACAATTCTATGTTTGTACACAGATCTTAAAAACTAAAGATTAAAAAAGTAAAGAAATTGTCAATATTTATTAAGAAAATTTTCAAAGTCTGTTCTTCCAGAAACCAACTTTAACAATTATTGTATTGTAAACTTAACCTTTAAAGCTCACCTGAGGGTGGGGCCACAATGGGGGGGGGGGGGTCGAAGTTTAACAAATAAATATATAGAGTAAATCTTTAAAAATCTTCTTCTCAGAAACTAATCAGATATGAAAGCTGAAACTTGTGTGAAAGCATCATCAGGTAATGTACATTCATAGTTGTGAAAATCATGACCCCCGGGGGTAGGGTGGGGCCACAATGGGAGATCGAAGTTTTACATAGGAATATATACAGTAAATCTTTAAAAATCTTCTTCTCAGAGACTAATCGGTCAGAAAAAGCTGACACTTGTGTGGAAGTATGCTCAGGTAGTGTAAATTCAAAGTTGAAAAAATCATGACCCCCGGGGGTAGGGCCACAATGGGGGGTCGAAGTTTAACATATGAATATATAAAGTAAATCTTTAAAAATCTTCTTCTCAGAAACTAATCGGCCAGGAAAGCTGACACTTGTGTGGAAGCATCCTCAGGTAGTGTAGATTGAAAGTTGTGAGAATCATGACCCCCGGGGTAGAGTGGGGCCACAATGGTGGGTCGAAGTTTTACATAGGAATATATAGAGTAAATCTTTAAAAATCTTCTTCTCAGAAACTAATCAGCCAGGAAAGCTGAAACTTGTGTGAAAGCATCCTCAGGTAGTGTAGATTCATAGTTGTGAAAGTCATGACCCCCGGGGGTAGGGTGGGGGGTCGAAGTTTAACAAATAAATATATAGAGTAAATCTTTAAAAATCTTCTCAGAAACTAATCAGACATGAAAGCTGAAACTTGTGTGAAAGCATCATCAGGTAATGTACATTCATAGTTGTGAAAATCATGACCCCCGGGGGTAGGGTGGGGCCACAATGGGAGATCGAAGTTTTACATAGGAATATATACAGTAAATCTTTAAAAATCTTCTTCTCAGAAACTAATCGGTCAGAAAAAGCTGACACTTGTGTGGAAGTATGCTCAGGTAGTGTAAATTCAAAGTTGAAAAAATCATGACCCCCGGGGGTAGGGCCACAATGGGGGGTCGAAGTTTAACATATGAATATATAAAGTAAATCTTCTCAGAAACTAATCGGCCAGGAAAGCTGACACTTGTTTGGAAGCATCCTCAGGTAGTGTAGATTGAAAGTTGTGAGAATCATGTCCCCCGGGGTGAGTGGGGCCACAATGGTGGGTCGAAGTTTTACATAGGAATATATAGAGTAAATCTTTAAAAATCTTCTTCTCAGAAACTAATCAGCCAGGAAAGCTGAAACTTGTGTGAAAGCATCCCCAGGTAGTGTAGATTCATAGTTGTGAAAGTCTTGACCCCCGGGGGTAGGGTGGGGCCACAATGGGGGATCGAAGTTTTACATAGGAATATATACAGTAAATCTTTAAAAATCTTTTTCTCAGAAACTATTCAGCCAGGAAAGCTGACACTTGTGTGGATGCATCCTCAGGTAGTGTAAATTCAAGGTTGTGAAAATAATAACCCCTGGGGGTAGGTTGGGGCTACAATGGGGGGTCGAAGTTTAACATATGATTATATAAAGTAAATCTTTAAAAATCTTCTTTTCTCAGCCAGGAAAGCTGAAACTTGTGTGGAAGCATCCTCAGGTAGTGTAGATTCAAGGTTGTGAAAATCATGACCCCTGGGGGTAGGTTTGGGCCACAATGGGAGGTCGATGTTTTACATAGGAATAAACATAGTAAACCATTAAAAATCTACTTCTCAGAAACTAATCAGCTAGGAAAGCTGAAACTTGTGTGAAAGCATCCTCAGGTAGTGTAGATTTAAGGTTGTGAAAATCATGATCCCCAGGGGTAGGGTGGGGCCACAATGGGGGGGGGGGGTCAAAGTTTAACAAAGGAATATATAGGGTAGATCTTTAAAAATCTTCTCAGAAACTAATCAGCTAGATGATTCTTTACAATTGTTAAGACTTTGGCCCCAGGACAATTCTTAGGCCTCACGTGAAGGTTCAGAGTTTGATGTACGTTTATATCCCATATATAAACTATTGTTAAGGATCTTTTTGAGAACTGCAATACTCAACATATGATATGACTATAAAATCATCCTGTTAGAAAAGGGACTAATGATTATAAACATAAGAATGTCCAGGGGAAAATGGATTTTATTTATACAGGATCTACATGTATTATTGTACATTGTCCAGATAGTTTGTATTATGACTCCATTAAGCTGATTTTATCATACCTATTGTTCCTCAGGTGAGCGATGTGGCCCATGGGCCTCTTGTTTGTTTTGCAGATCACTTGTTTTTTCTCGTTGAAGTAGGGTACAAGACGCACAATGTGATATAGGCCTATTGACATTCGTGACTCTAACATCTAGACTGTGTATATTCGCGGGGAGACTATAGTTCATTATTCTTCGCTGACATTTCACCTACGTAAATTTTGTCGTTCGCCGAAACAAAATAAATAAATTTATAATGCAAAAGCGATTAAAACTTTCTATGTGGGAAAGGCAAATTATGTAAGGACTGCTAGGTTAGCCGCTAGGTCTAAGATTTGAAGTTGGAAATATTCAACTACCGACTTCTTTCATCGACAAAATTTGTTTATTTCAAGTGGAAATATACATGTTAAAATTCATAATAACTTAAGGGATGAACAAAATAAATAGATTTCATGTTTGTTACAAAGTGGTTACTAAGGTGGCCATCTTGAATTTGATGCTTAGCATAAAATATCTAAGCTACGAACATCTACGTAGCGGCTAGGCTAGCTTACAGTTCAACTATGTCTCCCTACGCAGCAGCCACGATCTTGAACGCAGCCCAGGAAATCCAAAGACTTGTACACGATCCGGGACGTCACGCACGACTTCATCTTCACGGTTTATGGACGAGGGCAAACCTATCTCATTGCTTAACAACATCATTGCAGCGATTGTGTGCACTCATTGCTGTATACGTGCATTAAGTTTGTGGTATCACAAACGGAAGGAAGACATAAATTAGATTTCACCCTTGTGGGATATACTTTCAATGGGTCAATTGTTTTCTTTTCACTGAGAGGGCAAAAGTGAAGTAGATTAACTTTGGAAGATATATAGAATATTTTAAAATCAGAATGCGAGTTATATTTGTAATTACATGCTGGCAATTAAACTGCCTATAAAAAGTTTGAAAAAGAGTGGAGAAATCATATCCTATATATACATAGTCTAGTGATGCTAACTGATACTGAAACAATCCGCTCTATATTGTTGCTCGCTAAATCGATGTTAAGTTTTTATAATCAAGTTTTATGAGCTAGGAATTAATCAATCATATAACAATGTCAGCTGTCCAGTATTTGAATGCTTTTAGTAGAAACTTCAGAAGCAAAAATATGGCCTTATTGAATCAAGGATGATTTTCAGCTCCATTTTCCTTTATCATTCGTGGCGATGGACGTTCTATTCTATAGTCTAGTATAGAGGACATTTTCCGTTGGTTACAATTACGGCTTTGTGAACTCAAGAGAAATCGAGTGGAGGATCGTCATTATTCACTTGTTAAAAACCTCGTAGGTAAACAACATCATTTCGGCTGCAGTATGCGTTGCATCAGTGCGTAAAGTCTCTTTATAAACGTTTATGAAAGTTTATTAGTATCACAAATTAAGACGCAATTTTTGTGCGCTGTAAATACGTACGGAGATGTAGCTCCCAGGTCGTCCATTCGAATTTTCGCAAACCGAGAACTACTGACCTGCAGCTAGAGATGTAAATGATTTCAATCTTGGAAGACATATTCTCATGGGTCAATCGGAATTATCAGAGTAGATCAACTTTATCTGATCTATAGACCTTTCAGTTTGGTTAAATCAAAACGCTATGTATTTTAAAGCAACGTTTTAATGGCATTCAAATAGTTTAAACTTGGAAGTCAGCATTGCCGTGGGATAAGTTTTAAGGAAACTTCAGACATTTCGGTTCATTTTTAATACAAGTACACAGTATCCCCTTTTATTTCCTTCTACACAAATGAAGTTTAATGAGACTTGTTTTTCTTAAAACTGATGCCAATAAGCTTTAAATACACAGATAATTCATTCTACTGTATATGAGCTATTTTCGGTGTGTATCGAATTTCTGCCTTGCACACAAATAATTCCAAATCACATAAATTAAGTTAGTGTTAATTTCAAACAATTTCTTAACACAAAGAGTCATTTCTCTTTGTTTGCAAAGTAGTGAGCACAGTGAATTATTAAGGTAAGCTGAGCATCTCTTGGTTCCCTCCATAAGCACAGTCCTTCGTCGTACAAATTATATCTTAACAATTCTTGTTTAATAACAGGTCTTGAGGTGGATTTTCCTACCCAGGAGACAACTGCCCCCGGGATGTGTGTTTCATATATATATATATATATATATATATATATATATATATATATATATATATATATATATATATATATATATTATAATACTTATATTCTCACATTAGGACGAAAATATACATATTAACTTAAGCAAATGATTTTTATACCATGTGGCTTTTTAAAAAAAAATATAATTTGTTTAATTGATTCTTATTTCTCGATCTCAGCAACTGAACAAGCTTGAAACAAAAAGGTTTTTTTTTATCAATACACCGTAAATGACTATATTTTGTACATTCTAGGATGAAATGATATTCAACTTAAATCCTATTAAGAGTACAAAATCTACAAATGCGCCGGGAGCGTACAGTTTGATTATACCGACCTTGTTCTATTGCTAGTCTATGTGCAGACAATCTATATTTTGTCAGATAGTGAATAATGTTTTTTGACATATATTTTTTAAAGATAATACTAGAGACCAAAAGGGTCGTTCAAATATTTGAATACGTAACATAAAGATGCAAAGAAAGCGTCTCTTTCCTGGATAAAAACTTCAAATAGTCTTTGCTTAATATCTAACAACAGTTTTCTTTGGTTTGGAACATTTTGTGCATACCAAACATTGCTATAACTAGCAGAGCACAATAAATCTTTTACCATAAAAATCCAAGAATTTTCACATTGGGTGGAATACATTTATCATTTTTTTCATACCATACATTTTAAATTAAGTCGGTACTTGAGGAATTGTGTGGTTTTATGTAATTTGATGGGGACTAGGGAGATACATGTAACCTTTATTTGTCTTTTCTTAAACTGGTTGTGTAAGTTCGCAATGTAAAAAAGGGAACCAGTCAAACCCAAGTTGTAAATAAACAAAACATTATACGGTTCAGCAGACGGTCACACGCTGCTTATTTTTTTTACTAATTTTATAATTTTTAGGAATAAAGCACTACAATAATTATATATTAAAAGATTTCTATGTATAAACTTCCATTTGATATCCGTATGTCACAAAACCATCAATCGGTGCAGACGATTGATTATTTTCTGAAAGCTAAACATATTTTGCCTGCAAAAGAGTCGATCTTTGCTACAAATATTCTAAATATTTACATCTTAATTACTAGGATGTATTCATGTACTTCGAAAACGCTTATTAAAACAGTTTTAAACCAATTCATGTTTGCTGTAGTTGCAGTATTATTATATGTTATCAAGACGTGCATATTAATGTTTTAAATGATTAAATAATCATACATGTTTATTTTTGCCAAAAATGTCATAAAAATTTGTGAAAAATACTTGAGATCCATTTAGCTTACCTGGACAAGATTTCTTCCTCGATATATCATTACTTGGCTAATAAAACTGCACCCCGTGGTACACCCCGACTGAATCCGGTGTAATGAAGAATAATGACCCCCGTAGAATAATGACCGGGGGTCATTTTTCTACGTAGAATAATGACCCCCCTAGCTGAAGAATTATTGGATTTTTCTGAAGAAAAAAGACCCAGGGGTTATTTTTCTTCATGTTAAACATGAAGAAAAATGACCCCCATAAAAAAATGACCCCCCCCCCGCCGTAAACATGAATAGAAATTGGTTACCCCGTATCCAAGAAATGACTTTGAAATTACTTAATTTGTCACTCTGTTCAACTGATTTTGAAGTTATAAACACCGAACTTGTAAATAAATCGCTGTATATAGTTTATCATATCCGTAGCAAGCACACGCAAAACACTCTGACATTGCCACAAATTGATTGTTAACAGTTACGTTACTTCTCTCGTCGATATACGGCGGGAAATGACGCAAACGCACAATGAGGATATTGTGTGATAATTAACGAACAATAATCATGAAAGAAGAATTGTTGTAATGATATAAGCAATATTCATTGGTGAATGAATTGTCAATCGAAGAATGATACATGTATATATCTTTATGGAAAAAGACTAAGGGGTAGGTAACGTAGAAATATGAATACTTCTTATTTACATTTCTTGGGGAAAGTGATTTTAAAAAAAATCATTCTTCGTTAGTTTTGTTTTCTTCTACGTAATACATAAACATCAATATTCTAAACATTTTTTGTAATGTTGTTTTGTGATCATGAATAGATTTTATTCTTTTGGAGCAAATTTATGAAGAGTACCTGACTATAGTAAATCTAAATATATAATAAACACTGATCGATTATAATAAGAAAAGATTGTTTCTAAAAGCGTTGATAAGAGGTTAGGGTCCATGTTAGGGGTTTATATCCCTGTCATATCTGCTGTCAGTGCCTACTAACTTCAGCTTGGTTATAATGCCTAACAGTGGAGTAAACTTTTCATAATTTTGGTTTCATCATTAATTCTGGGTGATGAACTTGTATACCCAGCAGTTTGTATTGTGGAAATCCTCAATGCAAGTATAATTCATGAACAATATGAAAAATATAGAAGAACGACGGCGAAGCGCGAAGATGCGTAGACGAAAATGCTAAGTTGCGAAGGCGAAACAGTGATACTACTATTGCTTCTTCGCCTTTGCAACTTCACACTCTCGCCTTCGAAACTTCGCGCTTTCGCCTTTTTAGCTCACCGAGACGAAGTCAATGGGAGCATATGCTATACCCCCGGCGTCGGCGTCCGGAGCTGGTTAAAGTTTTAGTTGCAGCTCCTGTATCTAAGCTATTACTTGTCCTCTCTTCACCAAAATTACATGAATGATGCATCTGGACCTACTGAATCTGGTTCCTAACTTTCAGATGCTGGAGGAAGTTAAGGTTTTTGGAGCAGGTTTAACTTTTTTGATGCAGGTGCTCTTTAATAGCAATATCTAAGTTACTGCTGGTCCGTACTTCACCAAACGTGCATGGATGGTGTGTCTTATAATACTGATGCACCAGACAGGCTTGAGTGCTGAATCTGAGCTATATGTTTCGGATCATGGAGGAGGTTAAGGTTTTTGGAGCTGGTTAAAGTTTTTGTTGCAGGTGCCCTCTAATGATTATATCTTAGTTACTACTGGTCCTAACTTCATTAAACTTTTATGGATGGTGCGTCTTATTATACTGATGCACCTGACAACTTGAATGCTGAATCAGAGGGTTTATGATTTTTGATGAGGTTTAGTTTTTTGGAACAGGTCACATGTTTTATAGATGATAGCTTGCAAAGTTGATTTAACTGTATTATAAATGAAACGTAGAGGTTGCTTGAGATGCAGAGCCTGATCTCCATTATCAAGGATGTTAGAGAAATTAATCTCCTACCTCACTCAAACCTGCTTGATAGATAGATGATGTTGTTGTTAAATGATATAACATGATTCCTATGATAAAGAATTGTATGATATGAAACACTATTGTTTAATAGGATACATAAAATATCATATGTTATATTGTAAAATGTTATATGATACGATAAAATATTCTATCATTTTTTTTATATTTTATGATATGATATTGTATCGTGATATTGTTATGTATAGTATTGATTTTTATGATGCAATATTATAAGACATCGTATCATGCGATATTGTATAATATGATATTGGTTTATATGATATATTATCATATCACATGAAATTGTTTTTTATGATATTTTAATATATATTATTGTATCATATGATACAATGTGTATAATATGATTGTATTTATAATATTTTACTTTATCCCATGATATTGTATCATTTGATATGATACAATGTTGTATCAAATTATATTGTATTATATAATACAATATCATAGTATGTATCAAATATGATACAGTATCATACAATACAATATCATACTATGATATTTACATTTACTTTCTTTCCCTCTATTAAATTGCATTGGTTGATTTGAGTGATATTTACGAACAACACAGAAGACCCAATCACCAAATCGGGTGCGTATGAATACATTTAGTATTCCTTCAGTATTTCTCGAAGAACATGAACTGACTCCTCTCGCGACTTCAAACCGGATAACGACCTGATATTATACTTACGCTGATGAATATTTCATGGATGTAAATATATTTTGACAGTTAAATGAATTCATTTGATTAATTTCTTAGTTTACCAAGAGCAAATTCATTTAATAACAGAAAGAAAAAGAAAATTGTGTTAATAGAATTTAAAACACTGTGCACTATTTTTTCAGCATATTTCGGCTGTTCCAGTGGTCATTCCGTTAATTTCGCATAACTCGTTGAATAAGACAGAACTTTTTAAAAACAAATCATATTTGCGGGAAGGAAATACATGTTTAAATAAAGTAAATATAAGCATGTAATCATTATTTTTTGAAAGATGAGGTCTTATAACTGCAACGATGAGTGCAAAAAAAAATTCATAGCGCGCTAGCGCGCGTTATACAATTTGTATGCACACACCGTTGCAGTTATGAGACCACATCTTTCAAAAAATAATGATTCAACTCTTAATTATACAATATAATATCATATGTTTCAATGTTATGATGTATTATTGCAATATGATATTGTTTCATATAATACTAAATTGTATTATGTTTTATGATATTCTATAATTTGATAAAATACAATTATAATGTATAACACAATACAATGTCATATCATACGTTACAATATCATATCTCACAATTGTTTACGGTATTTTATGGCTTTATTTGATACATATTGTAAGTATGATAGGATGCAATTTTAATTTTATATTATTGTATTGATTAACATGTGAACATATGATAATCATACAATTTTTTAACAGATGATATACGATATTATGTCAAAACAGAATCCATGAATATCCAAGATCATAAAGGATGGTTTTCAAATAATATGATAAAGGTGGTCTCATAAAGGTGATGCCTCATAAAGGTGATGCCTCGTCTCGGTGAGCTTTGTAATCTGTGATTGCCTATGTTTTATAATTGCGGATCTCTCCATCGTTTAAAGGGTTCCGAGGCATATTTTGGATTTTTTTTTTAATAAAATTAATAGAATTAAATTATCCAGGGGGATAGGGTCCGGACTCCCTCTCCCGTTTTACTGCGTAAAATTATTAATATTGAATTTTCCGGGGGTGGATCCCCTCTCCCCCTCTAGATCCATGCATGAGCAAGGAGTGTCGCATAATGAAATTAGAATGTTGCTATGTTTGGTCCACATTAAACAGATGGCTGGTAAGTGCCAGGAGTCTGGAAGTGCATATGCACACATTATGGCGGACATTAAATTTTGTGTGGAGTAGATAATGATTAGGCATAGCCAGCACTGGTAAACATATATGTAACATGTACACATTAAAATATTTATAAACATTCATAGTAAGCGCGATGGTCTAGCGCATGCGTACCAATAATAGCATGTATCAATCGGAAAACCTTGGCGAGTACGGTGCCTGTATTAAATTTTATGTAATTGACCGAGACTTGCTGAATGCAATCAAACAAGACGAAGGCGAAAGTGCGAAGATGCGAAGGCCAGAGTTCAAAGTTGGGAAGGAGCGATAGTAGTATCGCTCCTTCGCCTTCGCACTTTAGGCATCACATCTCCGCGCTTCGTCGTCGCATCTTCGCACTTTTGCTCCTTCGCCTTCGCACTATCGCCCTTGCAACTTAGGTTGAAGTGGCCCTATCGGAACACCATAGATATATGTAAATGTAATTGTTAAGATGACAACCATACCCCGATGCAATACCTCAATATCTTTTTTAACGGAAGGATTTTAATTTTCTAAGATAAACCCCTTCTTTCACTTTAAGTTTATTTGAATATGAATTATAATTTCTGTTACTTTCTGTAAACTGCAGCAGTAAAAATTACAATAGTGTAAAGACTACTTCACAAATAATATAAAAAAAATATACTGAAAAACTTAAATTTACAAGGGGGTCATTATTCTACAGGGGTCACTTTTCTTCATGTGACGTGTGCTCATTTTTATGAAAATGACACTTATTCTTCAGGCAAAGGGGTCATTTTTCTACGTAGAATAATGACCGGGGGTCATTTTTCTGCGTAGAATAATGACCGGGGGGTCATTATTCTACGTAGAAAAATGACCCCCGGTCATTATTCTTCGGGGGTCATTATTCTTCATTACACCGGCACAAAAACTCGTCACAAAGCGGGAAATTGTACTACGAGCACAGGCCTCGAGCAAAATGAATATATGTTTATTTTTTTCTCTTTATTAGTGTAGTGAATATTACCATCGGGTTCGGAATTCCATGAATAACAACATAAATATATATGTGATAGTGTTGAATTTCGTATATATTATTTTATGCATTTTTTATTTCAGCTTTACAAATTAACGTTTATCATTACAATAATAAAATCATTCATATTAAAAATTGCGCATGCTCGTCATGTAAGGCGGTCGGGATTTCTTTAGAGGGGTGCCTACTTCTGCCGAAAAAACCAAATTTTAATGCATTAATCGAACCAAAAGAAGTGAAAATCATGTTGAGAGATTTATCTAATGACTATGTGGTGATTCTATGGTGATTTTGTGATAAACAAAACCTCTGGAGTTTAATTTTTCAACAAACTGAAGGTTCCTTTGTCCGGCCAAGGCGCGGTGAGTTAAACTCATACTAACATTCCAATGTCTAACCTACAAAACAATAACATAAGCACAAAAAAGAGAGCACTACGGGACAGTATGGATTCCACTGATGGAAAAGAAAACGGCGGTCCAGAAGGATACCAACTTAATGAGATTATGTCAGGCATATCCAATATTCAAAACACTCTTGCAAATTTCATGTTGAGACTAGACAGTCAAGGTCGTCAAATGGACGAACTCGCAAAAGAAGTCCAGGGTCGAGATGGCATTCAAGAGCGTCTAGAGCTAGTTCAAGAACAAGCTAATGATACTGTTTATTCGGTAACTGAAATAAATAATTCACAAGAAATTATGTCCAGAGAGATTAGCCGCCTCAAAGACTATGTCATTAAACTAGAATTTAGGGTTAATGTACAAGAGAAACAAATTCTTGAATTAAAATCTCGTTCAATGGAAAATAATGTGATAATAAGTGGGCTCGATGAAAAACCAAACGAAAATCTGGCAAGCGCCGTAAGGGATGCTTTTATGCAGGAACTGGATCTAGGCGTGGAAGAAGTTGATTCGTTCCATTTTCTCAACCTTTTTAGACTTGGAGAAAAAGACCCTACGCACAAGAGAAAATATCCAAGACCCATCTGTATCCAGTTTGGATATAAAACTCACAAAGACAAAGTAATGAGTAGAGTGAGGGTCTTAAAAGAAAAGAAATCCCATATCCGATTGGCTGTCCAACAACCCGAAGAAATACGCGAAAAAAGGAAACGTCTGTACGATATCCAAAAAAAGTACTCAGCCAAAAATATAGAAACAAAAATAAAAGGAGACAAGCTGATTTTCACCAAAAGTGGAAACGTTTATCGGGACAAAACAGGAACTAGACCAACAGCCGAGGAAGTCATCTCAGGTGACCAGGTGAAGATAACGGTAAACAAGGGCAAACGCATTGAAGACAACCAAAACCGGTTCGAGTCGCACGCCACGGCAGTGAATTCGTACAAACAGGTCAAAGAGTCGCTGATCGAAATACTCAGGCTGCCAACAATATCCAGCGCAAGTCACAATGTGTACGCCTACCGGTTCGCAGGCAGTGATGGTATGGTACATGAGGGTTCTGAAGATGACGGCGAGCATGGGGCGGGGAGAACTCTGCTTAGCGCCATGAACGACAACGGAATCCAGAACGCGCTGATTGTGGTCTCCAGATGGTTCGGAAACAAAATCGGTATGCGTCGCTTCACCCATATCGTTGATGCGGGCTTGAGCGCCGGGAAAAACATAAATCCGTCCTAGCCAAAATGTGTTGACGTTGAATGCAAGTGCGTAAGCACTCCTACATACATGTACTTACATGCGAGTTTTTCTCTTCGACATTCCGTTCACTGATGTAATCATATTTTACGTGCTTTGGATTTATTGATTAATTCTTCAACTGATTGAAATTGTATTTATCTATTCATATATATACTTTTTTTGTATTTATCTACATGTATTAATTTTCTGAAACATGTTTTTGATTTTTCAAAACATTCCGGAATTTAATGAGCTATTTTTTATCTACCCGTGAATTGATTAATTTACTCATAATAGAGATACTCATTTTTTGTATTTCCGAATTTACTAACCATGCTTTTGATGTTTTTTTTCTTCTTTTTTTTAAACAAAATTACAGTCCGGAAATTTTTTGGTTTCTGGGCTTGTTCGGTTTTGTAGTCCGGAAGTATTTGTATCGGTTCTATTCTATTTTTACCGCATACATACCAACATCCGGTTTGATTTGCTCTAACGAGGTATGATTTCTACCTCTTTTTTTTTTATCCATTTCTATTTGTTTATTAAACCTTACATATTCAGCCACTAGTCCTTAGGTGGTAGGAAATGCATTCTCCTTTTCCGAGTTAATTATTGACTGTGCTTTTTTAATTTTTTTTTACACTATTACTAGATTGATAGGTTGCAGGATTGTAAATTTGCACTAGCGTTTGCATAGGATAATATTTTATACAATGCAGCCTGTCTCCCTTAAATATATTCTTACTAAAATAGGAGGGAATGTATTTGATACTTCCTGTCCGTTTCCATAAAATGTATTATTTTTCAAACTTTTTTTTAACTCTACCTGAACATAACTTTAACATATACAGGTTATAGCATGCCAATGTTTACAAATGATAAACAATACCAATTCATGCGCCGAATCAACACCTTTGCTATGTCATAGCACTTTTTTCTCTTCTATACACTATATATCTCTTTTAACTGTCTTCTGCAGGGGTAAAGTATTATTAAATAATCCTAATGGACAACAAAGCACTTAAAGAAAACAAGTTAAAAATACTATCAGTAAACTGCCAAGGGCTTAATGACTTCCATAAGAGGAAAGATGTTTTCAGAAATCTTAAAATAAAAAACCACAATATTTATTTCTTGCAAGATACACATTTTAGTGAAAAAGATGAAATGTTGATACAATCTCAATGGGGAACTAAATCTTTCTTTAACTCATTCAGAACAAACTCTAGAGGGGTGGCAATTCTTTTAAATAACAATTTTGAATGTAAAGTACATAACATAGATAAAGATGATAGTGGTAATTATCTTATATTAGACACTACTGTTGAAAATATGCACCTTTTACTGGTAAATATATATGGCCCAAATTCAGATACACCAAATTTTTACTCAGAATTAAAGAATAAAATTGACTCTTATCTTAATACACAACATATTATAATTGGAGGTGATTTCAATTTAGTAATGAATAAAGACTTAGACTCTATGAATTATAAACATCTGAATAACCCAAAAGCAAGAATAGAAGTTTTGAAATTAATGGAGACATTAAATCTTGTGGACATATTTCGAGAAAATAATGCAAATTTAAAAAGATACACATGGAGAAGGAAAAGTCCTATAAAACAAGCCAGATTAGATTTTTTCCTTATATCTGACACTCTAACAAATAGAGTACCACATGTTAAATTTGAAAATAGCTATCGTTCAGATCATTCCCCAGTAATTCTTGAATTTAAAGTAAATGAATTTATGAATGGGAAAGGCTTTTGGAAATTCAACAATTCCCTATTAGTTGATACAATATATATTAACTCTATAAAAAAAATAATTAGGGAAGTAAAAAGACAATATGTTTGTCCTATATACAATATAGATAATTTAGATAATATAAGAAATGAAGATATCCAATTTATAATTGATGATCAACTTTTTATAGATATTCTTCTTACTGAAATAAGGGGTAAATCCATTTCATACTCTGCTTTTAAGAAAAAAAAATCCAATGAAAGAGAAAAGGAATTAGAAAATGAGATTACATGTCTTGAGCAGAACTTCACGGAAAACTCCTTAGATTTATTATCGAACAAACAAGATGAGCTTCTCAACATAAGAAAAAATAAATTAAAAGGTCAATGTATCAGGTCAAAGTCTAAATGGATTGACGAGGGAGAAAAGCCGTCCAAATATTTCATTAACCTAGAGACTAGGAACTACATAAGTAAACAAATACCAAATATTGAAAAAGATGATGGGTCGGTTATTTTCGATCAAATGAAAATATTAAAAGAAACTAAATCTTTTTATGAACACTTGTATAAGAAAAGAGAAATTATAAATGAAGAAAGTTTCCATGAAAAGTTAAATAAAATTAAGTGTCCTAAACTTAATAGAGAAGAGTCAAATACCCTTGAAGGTCCTTTAACTGATACAGAAATTCTGAATTTCCTTAAGAAAATGAAAAATGAAAAAAGTCCTGGCCCTGATGGTTTAACAAGTGAGTTCTTTAAATTCTTCTGGAGAGACTTAGGAATATTTATCACAAGAGCAATTAACCACTCTTTTCAAATAGGAAACTTTTCAGAAATAAATAAACTAGGTGTTATTACATGCATTCCCAAATCTGGAAAACCTAAACAATTTCTGAAAAATTGGCGTCCCATTACTTTACTAAATGTTATTTACAAGCTAGCTTCAGGAAGCTTAGCTGAACGCATGAAAACTATTCTAGATAAATTGATAAATAATGATCAGACTGGATTTTTGAAGGGAAGATTTATTGGGGAAAATATAAGACTTATATATGACCTTATGTATTATACAGAGCATTACAACATACCCGGCCTTTTAATGTTAATTGATTTCGAAAAGGCTTTTGACACCATCTCATGGAGTTTTATCTCAAAAACACTAGACTTTTTTAATTTTGGACCCTCCTTCAAAAATTGGATAAAAACATTCTATAACGGAATTAAGGCATGTGTGATTCAAAATGGTATAATTTCAGAATACTTTTATCCAGAAAGGGGCTGTAGACAAGGTGACCCAATATCTCCATATCTCTTTCTTCTCTGCGCTGAGATTTTAGGAATATTAATAAGAAATGAAAAAGACATCAAAGGTATAATTATTGATGGAGAAGAATACAAAATATCTCAATATGCAGACGACACATCAATTATAATGGATGGTACACCACAATCATATGATGGCATTCTTAGGGTTTTAGTCTTTTTCGCACAAGTATCAGGCTTAAAAATAAATTTTACAAAAACAAAAATGGTTTGGATTGGTAGCAAAAATTTTTCAAAGGATGTATTTCATCATTCACGATGGAAACTTAGTTGGAACAATTTAAATTTTGAGCTTCTAGGTATCAAATTTTCAGTTAAATTAGATGAAATGGAAGAATTAAATTATTTACCAAAATTGTCTGAAATTAGAAGATTGATAAATCAGTGGAAGTTAAGAAAATTAACACCAATTGGTCGAATTACGATAATCAAGACACTAATAATACCAAAGCTAAATCATTTGATACTAGCATTACCCAACCCAAAAACTGAATACCTAAAAACTTTTGAACATGATATTTTTCATTTCCTATGGGGTAAAGTTCATAAAGTAAAGAAAAGTACAATTATACAAGATTATAATCATGGGGGTCTCAAAATGGTTGATTATGGAAATTTTATCACAGCACTCAAAGCTACTTGGATGAGAAGGCTAATTAAAACTGATACAAAATGGGTAAAGCTTTTAGAATCAATTTTGAAAATTAGTATCTCTGAAATATGGAGAAATGGTCCTAATTATTCGTACCTTCTATGTAAAAAATTAGAAAATTCTTTTTGGAAAGAAGTGCTCCTCAGCTGGTTAAAAATAATTGAACAAACGCCACTTAGTAGACCCCAAATTATAAATGATAATATATGGCACAATCCCAAAATCACCATAGACAATAAATCAATATTTATCAAAAGTTATGTTAATAAAGGATTTATTTTTGTTAGTGATCTGCTTAATATAGATGGAACATTTAGAAACTTTGATGAATTGAAACACATTAATCCAAAGACAAATTTCATAGAGTATGCAAGTTTAAGAACTGCAGTTACAACCAGACTACATACACAAGATATACACTTACCAAACCTACAGAACACATTACAATATGGACCAATTGTCCCTAATCATATTCTATTGTTTATTAATACTTGTAAAGGTTGTAAACCCATGTACAACATACTACTAGACAAAAAAAGAGAAATATGTACATCGATATCAAAATGGAGAGAAAAGGGTTATAACTATTCACAAACTTCTTGGAGTAGAATTTTGAACTCCCTTTTAAGTGTACACAGGAATCAAAACTACATTGGCTGCAATATCAAATACTTCATAGGATTGTCCCTACAAATAAATATCTTTTTAATATAAAAAAAGCAGAATCTGCTGTTTGCACCTTTTGTAAAAAAGATGAAGAAAGTATTGGTCATTTATTTTATGAATGTAATATAGTAAAAGAATTGTGGTGTGATGTTGAAGAGTGGATTTTTACACAGTTTGAAATCTCGATTACATCTGATATTCAATCAGTTCTTTTTGGAAAATACAAAAATAAAGAAAGTTATAAATTTTTTAATCTGATAGCTCTTATTGTGAAGCAATATATTTTTTCATGTAAATATAAAAGTAATCCGACACCAAATATACATGCCTTGAAAAAGGTCATAACAGAAAGAATCTTAACTGAAAAATATTTGCTGTTGAAAAGATGTAATTATAAGGAATACGAAAGCCACTGGCAGAATATCTGTGAAAAATTGTAGTTATAGAGATAAGTTTTTTTTTTTTGATCGATGTGAACCCTCATATCATTTCATTTGTTTCCAGTATAGCATAGTCTATACTTGTATTGTAATCCACCTGCATAATCTCTATCTCTCTCTCTCTCTCTCTCTCTCTCTCTCTCTCTCTCTCTCTCTCTCAAAATCAGCTTCACTTCATATGAAATATACAAAACTATACTATTAAGTAGAAATAGTATAAAGACTATGTAATATGTTTATAAAAATGTTACAATCAGTATTATGTTACATATGTACATATGTTGTGAAATGAAAAACCCAATAAAAAAAAAAAAAAAAAAAAAAAAAAAAAAATTGTGTTATACGTGTTATCCCTTAAAGTTAAAAATAGCAAATGGTCAGTTCTATATTTAATTCTGGTTGTTGATTGGCTGAGAGAATTTTCGCGCGGTGCGCGGCAGGTAGTTTTCGAGTGAGGGCTAGTTTTTTGTCGAGCTCAGGAGAGGTGGACATTATATGTCTGAGACTATACGTCAAATAAATACGACTTCTGACATGACCTCATACTGTAAGTTCTTTTACTTTTTAATTCACAGTTAAACTCTAATTAAATAGCGTAATATTTTTGATTGTCTATAGTTTTTACATAAACACTATTCAGTGAGAATGCTAAGTGTGAAAGCAGATAATGAAATTATTATTTGTTGGTATTTATCAAAAATAGTGTTCTATACGCACACATTATTGTTTAACAGGATCCTGACTTGATTAACAGCATTTGTCATAATTATTTGAAGTGGACCCTGATCCACAATCAGGTATTACAATATTTTGTTACCTAAATAAATCTATTAATTGTTGTTATTATAGAGATGCATATATATGATATATCTCTAAATGTATAAATATATGATTTAGTAATATTGCATATGTACGTGTAGAAATTACATGGATGAAGTAATTGTTTATGTAAGAGCGATAACTCATATGATTATGTACATCGTATAAATTGTTTATATCATTATCATGTTGTGCATATTATAAGGCATACGCTCATTGTATATTTCAGGGTTGTTCATTTTAACACAGAATATATATATATATGAAAATCCGAACCATCAGTATTGTTATTCTTGGTACAACGCCCAATAGTAACGCTACTTCATTGGCGCCCACGTTGGGACCCTGCAGTCATAACTTCAACTCACCGTGGAACTGGCGTGCCACAACTGAATGAAATACCGTCGATACCTGGCTGATCGGAAGTAGTGAACCGAGACGAGTTAACAAGCAAGGACACCTGTGATTCGAACAGCTGAACATTGACCCACTTCATGATTTCTCGTGGAGGGGGCATATGTGACGTAGTGCTCATTTCGATGCATCAGTGTGTTTGATAAGTTTTCTGGCCAGTACATGTAGTAGTATATATAGAGTACGCGTACGGTAAGGTTGTCAAATTTACCTCTGTGCACTATTATTTTTCCTTTTATTGTTCACTTTAAAAAAAAAACAATTTGTGAAGAACTGTATGATTGTGAGCTCAATTTTATTTTGTAAGGGAACATTTTGTCAAAGTAGATTGAATTCATAGTTAAATCCGTGTGGGTGTGTGAATTTGAAAGTGCAGACTAACAATTCACTCTTCCCTTTAATATCTTCTCTTTGCACGTTTTATACAAGACGATGTTGACTTTATGACAGTACATGTTTGAACAGTTGAAGGTTACATAATACCGTGTGTCTGTCTGTCTCGTCCATTGAGTAGTCTGTTGTTGTAGAAGTGTCATTCAGTTCAGAATTTCATTTAAATATCTATAGTTGTCTGAATTGTTCCATGTTGACCAGCGTATAGCAGAACATTGAGTCTTCTGAGTAAAAAAATTTAATCATACAAAGTTCGACCAGTCTGTCAGTCATCTAAATAAATATATACATGTAAATCTCGGATAACTAGCGATTATATACGCGTTTTTTTTAGAAGCGGTGTAGATTCGCGTGCTAACTTGATCACATTCGCAGGTAATCTAAGTTGCAACTGTAGATAGTATTTGTATTATTCTATTAAGGATCTATTGCTTATGTGTAGTTGTTGTTAGCTTATTTAGTAATTAGTTAGATTAAAAAAAAAAAAAATGTTTACAGTTTGAAACCAGTGCTGTCTGAAAATCCGTCACGCATGATTGACTTCACCTGAAAGTTTGCAGAGTTACCTGTCCTTGATTTAGTACGAGTTACTCATCTTGGATTTTTTTCAGCTTACTTACCAAAATTTTTTTTTCAGCTTATCAAGTTAATTAAATTTTTTTTTGCAGCTTGATAATCAAACATTTTATTTGCAGCAATAAGTTGTAGTTAGAATAATTAGAATAAGGCGTGTTTATTTGAGTTTAGAATTTTTTTTAGTTTATTAAGTTAGACTTAGATCTGTGTGTACTTAGAAGCATAGTTGCATGTAGAGATGGCAACTGGCGATCAAAGTGTACATTTAAATAGAGGTGATCAGAAAGCAGAATTGAACGAACAGCAAATTATGCGCATGATCGACTATCTAACGGAACATACCGATTACAAGATATTGACTAATGATGAGTATCAAATACTGAAACCCGTTGCACACAGTACACCCTCAGCCGCAAGAGAGAGTGGCGGTGCAAGACCAAAAGATCAAATTCGTAACGTCAAATTTGAAGATCAGTCGCAAATGCAGAATCAGTTTACAGAAGGGCATACAAGTGTCTTATATGATGCAACGAATGTAAGGCCTCGATTTACAATTTTTTCTGGAGAAGAAAAATCTGAGACGTCTTTTGAGGTGTGGAAAAACGACGTTAAATGCGCAATAAGAGATGGCTCAGCGTCAACAAGTTTGATATTACAAGCCATACGTTCGTCGCTTAAAGGAAAGGCTAGGAGTTCGCTGCTAACGTTACCAACTGATGCAACTCCAGACCAAATATTACAAAAATTGGATGGTATTTACGGAAATATTTATCCCAGTGAAAAGTTAATCCAACAGTTTTATGAGGCAAAACAAAAAGAAGGAGAAACTGTCGCAGATTATGGAATGAGACTTGAAAATCTTATACAGACGTGTATTGACAGAGGAACATTCAACTCTGATTCCAGAAATGAAATGCTGAGAACAAAGCTATGGTCAGGACTTAGTGACATAGACTTAAGAAACGCAAGCCGTTACAAGTATGACACCATAGGAGATTTTGAAGAGTTGCGAAGGGAACTACGTACTATCGAGTTGGATTTGAGAACATCCACCTCTGCTTCCGGTACTGCCACAGGAAACAAAAAGCAGTCGCAAATATCCCAAATAGGTATATCGGATACTGACTCTTCTTTAAATACTATACTTAAGAAACTTGAGGATATGGACAAAAGGATGATTGAAGTGGTGAAAGAGGTTAAAAGGTCAAGAGGCAATAGCCGACCTTTCACCCAGAATGAATCTAATGGTCAATTGAGACCAAGGTCATACACTAATACAGAGAATCGTGGTCGGAATTTTAGATCATTTGGTACAGGACGATTTAGAAACAATACACAGCGAGGCAATTATTACAGAGGTTACAGACAATATAGACGCACCAATGAGGATTTAAACGGTTAGAAGCTTCTAATGAGGGACAGCTTGGGAGCTTCACAGAGGGAAATTGTCCCGTTAATGTAAATATTGTCAATGATGTACAGTGTGAGAGATGTGGTCAATCTGGTCATCCTGAATGGAAGTGCAGGGTCAGATTAGATCATTCCAAGAGATTTGGTTATGATATACAACCTTTTAATGAAAGAAAGAGAAACCCAACACAAATATCAACGCTCGTTGGCTCATCAAATGAGGCTCAAGTGTACATTCAGGGTATCCCCACCCAGTCTTTAATTGATACTGGCTCAGCAGTTTCAACGGTCAGCAGAAAGTTTTATGAGACTCATTTGTCTGACATTCCATTACAGTCAGTTGACAAGTTGCTAACACTTGAGTGTGCAGATGGCACAGTGTTGCCTTATCATGGTTTCATCGTATGCGAGTTGCAGATTAATGGCATTTCCGATAAACCAGAAACATGTACATGTTTGTTTCTTGTAGTCAATCAAACCAATTATCATGAAACAGTGCCCGTTTTAATTGGAACAAATATTTTGTCGACACTGATGAATGATACTAAGGAGAGGTATGGGGTGAGATTTTTACAAAGAGCTAAATTACATACCCCTTGGTATCTTGCGTTTCGATGCCTTGTGTTGAGAGAAAAGGAGATTGCTCATCGTAATAATGTTCTAGCCCGAATAAGTTCTGCAGAACAGGACAGAATCACAATATCTCCAAACTCCGATATAACGATCAATGGTTACATGTGTGATACCGTACCATATCATCCAGTATGTGGAATGCTTACACCGACCATGAACTCAAAAATACCAAATGATCTGGATATAGAGCCTATCTTGGTCACGTATGATACACAGGCAAGAGATGTGATACCTGTGCGTATTAGCAATATCACCACTAACACAGTCACAGTGAACCCGCATTCACTGATGTTGAAAGAGAGCAGCGACAAGATCCGTTAATCAAGGAATGGATAAACTTCGTGGACAACGACAAATGTCCAGAACAGCACGAGTTACCAGATATTCAAGAGTCGCACATTTTTAGGAAGAACTTCAGAAGATTTAGAATAAGAGAAGGTAAGTTATTTAGAATTATTCAGACAGAGTTTGGAGTTGTACACCAGCTAGTAGTACCTCCTAGTCTAGTAAACGAGGTTTTAAGGCTATCACACAACAGCATCGGTCATCCGGGTAGGGATAAAACTGTAGCATTTATTAGAGAACGTTTTTTCTGGCCTGGGATGTTTAGAGATGCTGATGAGTGGATTAAGGGTTGTAAGAATTGTATATTAAGAAAGTCACCTACCAACATTAGGGCACCCTTAATTAGTATTGAAACCTCAGAAGCATTAGAGCTAGTTTGTTTAGATTACCTTTCCTTAGAAACGTCAAAAGGGGGTTACCAGAATATTTTGGTCATTACCGACCACTTCACGCGCTATGCTGTTGCTGTGCCAACTCGTAACCAGACAGCAAAAACTACTGCTGAGGCATTTTTCAATAATTTTGTTGTACATTATGGGCTTCCGAAAAGGATACACTCCGATCAAGGAGCGAACTTTGAATCCAAAATAATCAAGGAGCTTTGTAGTCTTTGCGGTATTGCACGATCCAGAACGACTCCCTATCACCCTATGGGGAACGGTCTAACTGAAAGGTTTAACCGCACTCTTCTCCAAATGCTAGGAACTCTTACGACAGAGCAAAAGCATAACTGGAAAAAATATGTCGGCCCGATGGTTCACGCCTATAACTCGTTGCGACAGGAAACCACTGGTCAGGCACCGTATTTCCTAATGTTTGGACGACAGCCGAGATTACCTGTTGACATAGCGTTTGAACTTGATCAGGAAATCACGAAACAACCTATGACAACTTATGTTGCAGAAATGAAGGAAAGGCTGCAGAAAGCTTATGATTTAGCTTCAAAGGCAACTAAAGAAGCTCAGGGAAAACAAAAGAATTATTACGACCTGAAGGTAAGAGGAAATAGCATAGAGGTTGGAGACCGAGTTATGGTCAAAATAGTAGCTTTTGAAGGAAAGCACAAGTTGGCAAATCGGTGGGAGGAAGAACCTTATGTTGTTTTAGATCGACCGAATCCAGACATACCAGTATATGTTGTTCGTAAAGAGAATGGTGAAGGACGCAAGCGTACTTTACACAGAAATCTTCTGCTCCCTATAGGTACACTTAACCTAAGCGATCAAACTGTCACAAGTAAGAAACCTACACCAGCTCCAAGAAGGAAAAAGAACTCTGATCAGAGAACAACGGCAGCAGTAGCTCCAGAATCAAGGAGTGAAGAGACTGATGATTCATCCGACGATGAATTATTATGCCGTAAAGTTGTGCCTGGGCCACTGAAACCGTCACAAGATCACAGTAATGATTCAAGTGACGAGTATGTGAGAGGAGCTGATGGTGAGGATGATGCTGTGGATGATGATGAGGACGATGCTGAGGATGGTGATGATGAGGATGATGCTGAGGATGATGATGAGGATGCTGACGATAAAGATTCTAGTATAGAGTTAGAGCAGATCGAACAACATGAAGATGATAATACCGGAAAAATCAGGGAGTCATATGAAAATGGAAACAGTGGATTGCGGAAATCATCTCGTCCACGGAAGCAACCCAAATGGATGAGAGAAGGTGAGTTTGTTGTTAACATGGTTTGCAGGGCTATGATGAATGCTGTACTAGATAAATCATAGTTTTTTTTATTTTTAATTTCTTAATTGTGTTTATGTCAGGTTTACATATGCTCTAGTATAATGACGAGGACGTCATTTCTCGTGGAGGGGGCATATGTGATAGTGTTGAATTTCGTATATATTATTTTATGCATTTTTTATTTCAGCTTTACAAATTAACGTTTATCATTACAATAATAAAATCATTCATATTAAAAATTGTGTTATACGTGTTATCCCTTAAAGTTAAAAATAGCAAATGGTCAGTTCTATATTTAATTCTGGTTGTTGATTGGCTGAGAGAATTTTCGCGCGGTGCGCGGCAGGTAGTTTTCGAGTGAGGGCTAGTTTTTTGTCGAGCTCAGGAGAGGTGGACATTATATGTCTGAGACTATACGTCAAATAAATACGACTTCTGACATGACCTCATACTGTAAGTTCTTTTACTTTTTAATTCACAGTTAAACTCTAATTAAATAGCGTAATATTTTTGATTGTCTATAGTTTTTACATAAACACTATTCAGTGAGAATGCTAAGTGTGAAAGCAGATAATGAAATTATTATTTGTTGGTATTTATCAAAAATAGTGTTCTATACGCACACATTATTGTTTAACAGGATCCTGACTTGATTAACAGCATTTGTCATAATTATTTGAAGTGGACCCTGATCCACAATCAGGTATTACAATATTTTGTTACCTAAATAAATCTATTAATTGTTGTTATTATAGAGATGCATATATATGATATATCTCTAAATGTATAAATATATGATTTAGTAATATTGCATATGTACGTGTAGAAATTACATGGATGAAGTAATTGTTTATGTAAGAGCGATAACTCATATGATTATGTACATCGTATAAATTGTTTATATCATTATCATGTTGTGCATATTATAAGGCATACGCTCATTGTATATTTCAGGGTTGTTCATTTTAACACAGAATATATATATATATGAAAATCCGAACCATCAGTATTGTTATTCTTGGTACAACGCCCAATAGTAACGCTACTTCATATATCCATTGTAAACAAAGTTCAGTTGTTACCTGTACCTTGCCCGAGTTGGACGTAGATTTTATCCGTCAGACTTTATGCCCCAGTCACACATTCACGGATCAACTCCACGGTTCTACTACGTAATATTTTCCACGGTTGACACCGGAAAATCAAATAATCGTTAATGCCCCAGTCACACACTCACAGATCAACTCCTGGGTTCTACTACGGAATATTTTCCACGGTTGACACCGGAAAATCTAATGATACGGAGTGAGTACGGATACACTACGGAATGGATACGAATTGATACATACGAATAACTACGGATTTATACGGAGTTAAAACGGACTTCTACGTTCTAAAACGGTCTAGTAAGTTTTTCTAAGGAAGTACTAAGGTGGTTTCATCCGTAGTGGAATTTTGAACATGTTCAAAAATTGTCGCAGCTATACAAGAATTGCTACGTTTGGATACGAAAACAGACGGAAAAGCCACGGGTCAATAAATATCACCACGAATGATTCCGGATCGCTTCCGTAGCTAATCCAGCATTTAATCCGTGAATGTGTGACTGGGGCATTAGAGGTTTTTAACAACTCATAACTCATATTTGTGAGTATCATTGCCAAATATATACCGTCACAACAATGGTTTCAGAAGTGTTTGTATATGTCTGATTATTTTTCAGATTAAATACCCCGCACATTAGTTCGTGCATTTTGGCGCCATAATTAATTTTTTTTTCTGACTTCCAAATTCGATCTAGGAAGATATTTATTCATTTCAATAAAAGTATTGGTATATTTTTGAAAGAACTGTATTGCTTTTCTTGTTTTTTTGATATTTTTTTCCTATCGGTTTTCTTATCTTATATTTTTTTTCGAGTACACTTACATGTTGTTTAAGATCAACTACAACTTGACTATTTCGTCGGATTGTCTGATGATTTAGTTCATATGTATATTAAGATCAGTACTAGGTAGGTGTATACAGGATTAAAAGATCAAGATCATGGCTACTCCTTTAGAGGTAAACATGACAGAAACAGATTTATTGAAAAGGATTGAGAGGTTGAAAAAAGAGCTGATTGTGAAAGAAGAAATGATTAGAGAAAGAGAGAGTGTTATTAGAGAAAGAGAGAATGTTTTAAGAGAAATGGAGGATGAATTGAAAGAAAGAGACTGTACAATAGATAAGAAAGAAAAAGAAATAGCACTGTTGTACAAAAGAGGAGGAAAGAGAGATACAATTATGGATTATGTGCAGGATATGGGTGAAAGGAGAGAGAATGATCTTAAAGAAATAATATATGCTAGACAGTTAGATGATCAATTAGGCAGATTTGAAGAGCAGAAAGGGAAAATACTAAACAAGAGTGACCAGTGTCGTATCACGAGACATCAACTTCAGGAGATCAAACAGAAGACACATGAAACTCTTGAAGAATTTGCGAAGAAGATAGAAGAAATATTCACCGAGGCTTACCCATACAGCTGTCCAGAGTTTTTTAGAAGCACTATTACCATTGATGCATTCTTAAGGGGCTGTATGGAGAGAAGAGCTGCAATAGTTACACTTGATAAAGATCCTAAAACACTTGACGAAGCAGTTCAATACATGAATACCGCAATTACTAACCAATTATTGATCATGGAACCAAAGGAAGCTGCAGAAGAGTCACATTTGAATATAAAGATGAAATACTACTCAGCACAGATACCAAAAGAGAGAGTGAATGTTTCAAGAGTGGGGAGATAGGGCATTTTGCGAGAAATTGTCAAAACAAGACCATACATTTTCCAGATCTAGATCACCATCACAAAGCAGATCACCCCCGCAATCATCAACAAAGTTCCAGGGAGATTTAAACTCTCACGAGCTGAGGAAATAGGCCATTCGTCAGCTCGACTTAATGAACCAAGGCCACAACCACATACCAGATTCAAATGTCAAAATTTAATAAAATCTTCAGGTTGAGGTTGAATTAAGGACAGACAAGAAACTAAGTTGGTAAACCACGGCAACTTTAATTAAATTTTGTTAGGACAGGCATATAGAAGTTGTCAGATAGGAAAATACAAGAATAAAAATTACAAAATTAAAAAAAACAGATTGCAAATACATATATTTACATTCTACTGTGTTTTTCCATTAAATTCTGCGATCTTCAAATGCCTCTAAATGCAACAAGTAGTCAAAGGTCAAATCGACGAGTTTTATTATGACGTCACAAACGTTGAACGCTGTAAACTGCAACGTCACAAGCGAAAATCAAAGTTCACGCTTGTGGCTGTTACTGTGGCTCTTCCATTAATATTAACTTACCCTTAGGATAAGATAAGAATTTTAAGGTATGAATCACATTTGCAGACAAGGCAAGAAGTTAAAAAAAATGTAAATATAAGCATTAAATCATGATTTTTTGAAGTATACACTCTCATAACTGCAGCGGTGTGTGCATACAAATTTTCATAACGCGCTAACGCGCGTTACTCAATTTGTATGCACACACCGCTGCAGTTATGAGAGTGTATACTTCAAAAAATCATGATTCAATGCTATAGTATAAGGACAAATCTAAACTTTACGAATACAATCTTGATTCAATGTTAATGAATTATCATGAAATACTTAAAATTAATTTATGTGATTTAAGTTCTGCAGTCAAAGATGTCGGATACTCTGATATCATTGTCTGATTTTATTAAGATCTTGGAACTTAATGTAGTTTGCTAATGGATAACAATAATCAAACAAATGTAGGGTTTTAACTTAAACAAATATATTTTAGGACTGAACAATCAATGTTCATTACTTTTTATTTAATCTTTGCATATATGAATCATCATACTTTTGGAGTGCTTTATTTACAGTCGGATTGTCTGATTGTGAACAGCTGTTTAATAGTGTGTTACTTAGTAATTTATTAGAAATAATAACATGTAATATGTTTTAAAGTTTTACACACCAGTCCTTTTAAATATGATGGGGAGGAATGTAGTGAATATTACCATCGAGTTCGGAATTCCATGAATAACAACATAAATATATATCCATTGTAAACAAAGTTCAGTTGTTACCTGTACCTTGCCCGAGTTGGACGTAGATTTTATCCGTCAGACTTTAGAGGTTTTTAACAACTCAAACTCATATTTGTGGGTATCATTGCCAAATATATACCGTCACAACATTATAGTATATTTGTTTAAATCATGTTTGGTTTTGCTCGAGACCTGCTTTCTGTATTTTATTTGAAGTTTTATGCTCAAATTTAATAGGAAAATGTGAATTTCCGGTAAATAAGATGCATATAGGTAAAGTTTCGGTTGCTTAGCAACGGTTCGCAAGGTAATTTATAAGGATAAAAAGTTTGCACTTGACTTCTATATTCTTATTATACAAGTGTTTTCTTCTTGTAAGCAACATGAAAATTGTCCAAATTTTTAGGCCTGTGTACTATTACAACCGTAACTAGTTCTCTGCAAACAAATGAAAATATTCTCATTTTTGCTCTTTATTTTGCATTCGGAAGTATAGAGCGTAGGTCTGCTCAAGTGCGATTTTATCAAATGTTTTTTTCAGATAGTTATACACATTTTACTAAAAAATTGTACCTGAGCAAGCCTGCGCTCGATGTTTCCCAGTCGAAAAACCATCGGAAAACAACCATATTTTGGTACAAAACATCAATTTATCAAAATAGTGCAATCTTCATGACGTCATTTCTACATTATGACGTCACAGTGGTGATAAACCTTTTCACCTTTTTTTTATTTCCAATATGATTTTAGCTATATTTCACATTATTTTTAAAACTCTTTCTAAAATAATTTGTATACTGGGTTGCTTTTCCTGGTTGTACAGATTTTAAAATCACCGAGAATGATAGTTTCACAATCGGTGCGTAATTTACAGAGATCTTCTTCCGAGTGGTCTATAAAAGAATTTTGGTTGGGTGGACAATAGCAAACTCCAACAATAATCTCTCTCTCCCTCTCTCTCTCCCTCTCTCTCTCCCTCTCTCTTATGACGTGCATTAAACTAGGTTCATCATTTGAAAAATTTGTTAAATTTGAGGAGAAAGAAAAAGATAATCTGGGATTTTTTATTCGTGCTTCGATCCTAATCATTATGTGTGTGCACTTCCAGGCTCCTGTCCTTACCAGTCTGCTTACCATGGTGTCAACACAGTAATATTTGAATTTCATCATAAGACAATTTTTGTTGGAAAAATTTTCTCAGAGTTCGTCCTCTGCCGCAGATGCCACTTTTACAGTCAACATTATGTTTAAACGATAGAGTACTACATGTACACATGCATAAAAAGGCGAAGGCAGAAGTTGCGACGGCGAGAAGGAGAAGTTGCGACGGCGAGGAGAAGGTGCGAAGGCGAAGGAATGATAGTAGAAAAGCTACTTCCCTTCGCAACTTCGCTCTCGCCCTTGTATCTTCGCCTTTTTGCTTCTTTACCTTCACAACTTCCCACTCTCGCATTTTCGCCCTAAAGGTGAATTCGAAAGTCCGAAGGTGCGAGTATCCCCATCGGAACACCATGCAATCGACAACGTACTGTACAATGTTGTGATGTGTGAATTTACATATGTATATTAGTGCGCTTAACTGTGGTGATACCATTCTAATGGCGTGTTGAGTAAAAGTATGTTATTCAAACATTATATTACGCAAAATTGTTTTACTGTATATTATAATATAATGATAATAATTGTCTAAGTTTGTCAAAAAGTGTTTTGTAACGAAGCGGGCGGTGTATTGCGTTTTCTTAACGCGCAAATTGTCCTATCTGGACTTCATACTACCACCTTGCGCAACATGCTATCGTACAGACTTAATTATATCCAAAACAATCCATGTTGTTAACAGAATTCTAAACCCTCCGTCGCACTGTCGCACAACTTGCAATAGCACAATCAAAAGTTTAACTTAATTGTTACAAAATAAGGAAACGTCGTGTAAAATTGTGCCTCGTACGAAATGTTATCCGTCGGGGCTGAGATTCTTAATGGTCATATCTGAATATTATTATTTGGCGAGAAATTTTCTGATACATTTTAGAACAGATAGAAAAAAAGATTGGTTTTGCTTTGTTTTCCTGAATGACTTGACGTGTTAAGATACGTCTGTTGTAACATTTCCGGTTAAATGTAGACTGTATTACCAGTCATATCTGAAGAATATTGCACTATAAAACCGACGAGAATTGTCTCATAACTGTATGCTTAGACATCTCTTAAAACCAATTACTTAACCATTTTCATAAAAATATGTTATATCAAAAATTTTCTGTGGCAGATATCCTAAACTTAATTTCCCGGTATCATATTATTCATGCGATCCCATTGATGGATGTAGCTTCTACTTGTACGTTCCTGCGCGGAACTAGAGGGGGAGGGGGTCAAAAATAAAATTTCGTTAAATTACATTACAAAATTATACCATAAATATGCCTCGGAACCCCCACTCCCCCGGCAAACACAAATAACCGTCGGACCACCACCCCCTGGAAAAATATTCTGGATCCGCGCCTGACGTTGAACAAAAACGACAGAGGAGCTAAACGACCCGGAGAATAGTGGATGCATACTACTGGTATACTCATAACGTTATTTTCTTTTTATACTTCTAGATTTTTAGTACAGTCAAAATTGGAATTCCTGGTGTAAAAACCTTTTAAAACATATTTCCGTTTTGTCATGATGCCCATTTGCTGACTGTACATGTATATTTTGTAGGTTTTGTCATGATGCCTATTTTTTTTTTACAGTATATGCATAATTTTATGTCCAATAAACTAAATCATTTCCTAAAATACAGTTCATATACTATCTTAAGGATCTACATTTACGCAAGTTAATGATCATTCAGGAAATTGTTGAATATTTTAGTCAATATTAAATTTGACAAACTATTAAATTTCAGGTGCCAAAATGGAATCTTCCGAAAATGAAAAATGCAAAAACTTCAACTCAGTGTAGTGTAGAAATCAATCTTGTTGGACTGTTTTAATTTTGTGATTAATGAGTTTAGTATTAAGACACTTTTAAAACCACGTAGACGCCATTTTGCAGGACTGATCAAAGAGAGATAATTCCAATTTGTTATACTTTCATGTTAAATACTGAAATCTGATTGGTTAAGACGCAGTTAATAATATTTACTATTACCCTCAGCGTTAGCAACGCACTTGGCAACGGGTAACATTAAAAAATATTACATGCGCGAAAATTATGCGCGTACGGTTCGCTATAGAATTCACGTTATTCCTATATAAAAGCAGTAAAATTTTCTTAAAAATTTTAAAAAAGACATTCAGTATAACAAAATAAATAGTGCCTGTTTGGGAGGTTAACAGTTGAAATTGACACCCCTCGAAAACCATTGTCAACCTCCGCTTCGCGTCGGTTGACAATGGTTTTCTCGGGGTGTCAATTTCAACTGTTACCCTCCCAAACAGGCACTATTTATATAATATCACAGACACTGTACCACATTTGTACACGTATGTATAGTATCGGTATATGAAAACTTTAATTTTGTTTTAATCAAATGAAATACTTATTTACGTCTTATGTGAAATTCCGTATAAATATTAAAGAGAGACAGTATTTCAAAACACAGTATGACCCCCCTTCCACCTATACTTATAGCTTATTAATTACATATGTACTGAATTATATCCGAATGTCTTCAATGATGGAATGATATCTAATACAGATAAGCACTAAGAAGATAGGCCAAGAAGGTGGATAAAAGCCAACAAAAGTGAATAAAAGATACTGAAAAGTAAATAAAAGACATGTAGCAACGTGAGTTAGGGGGCACGTTTTTGCAAATCACATATTATACAGAATTGTCCCTCCACTTTTCTGTAACTGTAAGAAAATGAATTGATATTAAACATAAAAAAGTATGATGTAAATCACTTTAATAAAGTTTTCAAAAGTAAATAGCAATTCTCTCCTCTCACCCACCACCCACGAATTTCTTCTTTTTTTTTTACCTAAAGATTTTTGGGAGTTTGGCTGCCCCTTCAAATTCGAAGCAACACTACGTGCCTAAAAATACTCTTTTTTCTTTTTTTATAAATAACATTTTCATCAGATTAACATTGTCAACTTTTCTTCACGTTTGTAAAAAAAAAGACTGACTCTTTTCTAAAATCCTGCAGTTTTAATGAATTAAGATGAAAACTTAAAATTGTATTTTGCAAAGAAATGAATAGTCATTGCGTTATCTTATTCGCACTTATTCTTACTCCCTGTGACCTTTGACCTCATACACTTGTTAGACTGTTCAATCTTTATAATTTTTACCAACTTTGTCGGAATCGATGACTGTCATCAATCAATGCCCAAAAGACATTGATTGGACAAGTCTTTTATTGACATAATCTACTGACCAATTGGCCTTTCGAACCAGAAATGCTTAAAATGGTCAGCCTGTATACAGGGTTTGATGACAACATACCATGTACCCACCTATACCTATAATCCAAGTAGATTGCTCGGGGGGAGATGGTCATTAAAAACGAGGATGGGTTACTTTTATCTCTTATACATCAAACAACATGGTTTCAATTTCGGAAAAGAATTTAAAAATGTTAGTCTTAACCATTTTTATCAGATCACGCAAACATTCAGACATTTTGCTCCATCCCTTTAAATCTGAAAGTAAATTTTAATACTGTGATATCTAAAATTATGGGGTCAAAAAACATAAACACCAATTAAGAAAGTTGTTTAATTACTAATCATTTATTAGACATAATAACACATTATTTAAGGTATACAATGTACAACTGTGGGATTTATAGTGTACAAGAAACCAAAGTTTCTCATTCTTCAGTGATAGAAATCTCAATCGATCAAACAGCAAATAAACAACAATCAAATGTTCAACAAATACCTTCAGTTTTTCTGATTTGAGAAAAAAGTGTGTGGTTTATATTTATTTAATGAAAATTGATTAAATTTAACTCAATTTAATATAAATGAGAGCTCAAAAAGTGTTTTACAGATATTTAATTCCACCTTTGGTGTCATTTTACTAGCATTAAAATGTTTTTCATTCTTTGACCAATACCAAACAACATTTTTCTGATTTTATTCTTATAATGCACATTGTTTGTTTTGACATTAAATGCATAAATAGTCAATAAGTTGACAAAATATCACTACACTAAATCAATGAATTTGTTATTATGATGTACATGTATAAACATGATAAACAAAACAATTATATTGTTGACATGAACTAAATGGACCTACATTTTATCTACATGAATTATTATAATATGTAGTTAATTATCTTTATGCTAAAACATGTATGTTTTATACATACACATAGTCAGTTTGTCAACATACAATACAAATAAACAATGCTACAGTTCTGTGTAATGTTCTACACATATTGTATTTTCTTCACTTTACCTGTGTCGTACTCAGCCACAAAGAGGTTGTCTCTGGTGTCCACACATAAACCTTGTGGATTCTGTAAATGACAGTTGTTAATGTAGCGAAGGAACTGTCCGTCCTGATCCAGGATATGAATACGGTGGTTGTTATAGGAACTGTCTACTGTCAGGATCCGACCCTGGCTGTCTGTTGTGATGCCGTATGGAATCATCGATCCCTTGGTACTAGAGGGATGACCAGTGTAGGTAAACCGGAGTTTCCCGGCCTCATTGACCACCACTACTGCACGGGATCCCCAATCTGACACACAGATATCTCGGTTTCTGTTCTCACTGATATATTTAGTGGTACCAGATGAATAGAGAGGGTGTCCTTTGTCGTCTAATTGAATACTTTGTTTCTCTGTGGAGCCAGAGTAACACACAACTTTTGTTTGTTTATAATCATCACTGTCCATGACAACCAGGAGGTCACCAGAGGAGGTACTACAGACACAGAGAGGTCTCCACCCCCGTCGTCTGATCACTGTCTGTATCTGTGTATTCTTAATTATGTTCACAGTTCTATCTCTGTAATCAGTATAAACTAGATCCCCACTCCTTGTCACTGCTATGTCCCGTGGTCTGTTCCCTGACTTGGTTTTGGCTGACGTCACTAGTTTTCCATCCAGGTTGTAGAGTCTCATCTTGCTGTGTTGACCACACGTCCATAGTTCTTCATCCATCAGGCAGGACACACTGTATAATCTATTGGAGACTCCATACTCGGTGTTTATCTGTGTGATGATCCGTGGTACATCAATGAGCGGTCTGTCCGGGGGAAAGGACTCAGCACCGTGGGAATCCATGGTGTAGACTTGTTTTTCTGTTTTTATAGATGACGCTGACAGAGAACCAAACTGTTGGTAAAGCTGTTCTTTGTTGATCTGCATAGGGGTAAAACTTGGTAAGGAGACTGTGAGTTTAGGAGACAATCTTCTGAATTCATCATTTCTGGATTTGTAGACAGAGACAAGGCTGACATCATTAGAGTCCAGTAACGTCTTTAGTTCAGAAATGGTCTGTGTGATTTCAGAAATGGTGTGTTTAATTTCATTTTCCTGTTCATTAAGGATGGCCAGGTGTTTGGAGTCTGTTTCATTGAGATCAGATTTCAAGTTTCTGATAATAGTGTTTATTTCTCTGTGCAAGACTTCTCCATGTTTGTCAATTTCTGATGTTAATTTCTGTGAGTTTTCATTCATAGCAGATTTCTGGACTGGGATAATGGATGCAATATCTTGGTATTTAGGATAAATGGATTTCTCTAGTTCTTGTAAATCTTTTTGAATGATTTCTTTCTTGCTGTCAATTTTTTTTGTTATTTTAATAAATTTGTGGCCATGGTGTTCTTTAGAGGTAGCACATGTTGTACAAATAGGAATGTCACAATGGTCACAGTAAAGTACACTTATGTTTGAGGAATGTTTTGGACATTTCGGAGTAGATCCTCTATTTTTAAATGGCAGCACTTTGTGTTCTTTGGATTGATCAGAGAGATGTTCCCCCACACAGGCTTTACACAGATGTATGTGACAAATGTCACAGTACATAGGGGGGCCCACGGTCTTACAGAGACAACACCGTAACACATCCTGGGCCCAGCGCTTGTCCATGGTCAGATACTTTTACTCATGTTCTGAAAAATAAAAAGGTTGATATATCACTTTCATAGTTTTTGTCCATTTGACTGTTTATTATAAAACTTTGGTATTTTCTTAAGAAAAATGTTCTTGCTGCAAACAGGATACTTTAAAGCTTAAAAGACAGAACGAGATTTAAATTCTTTAAAATGAAAATAACTAAAATATATAATTTTAAACAGTGTGACTGATTAATTTGGATATTATATCCCAAACAGGCTATAATAACCTTTTGGGTGATTGGTCACAACCTGTTAAACTAGGTCTCAAGGACAAGTGGGACAATATCATTTAATACATAAAGCGCCGGCAAGCACTGCAAGCTCTAACCCTAAACCGAAAAGAAAATTCAAACTATTGCTCCCTTTGACCTAATGAATTTTCTGTCATCAGAATTAAACCAACAATTCCCCGTAAAATAAATCTTATCAGACCATGAAGAATTTAAAAATATAACAATGGAATAGAAATTAGAGGATATTATTGTTTCTTAATTATGATTGATTGATTGATTCCTTTTTTATCACTAAATATATATGGGTGAGATTTTCTTTTCTACCTGCGCTTGCCTAAAACATATATCATATATACACAAAGGGCTCTGTTGAACATCCCTGATATTACCAGTTAATATATCTTTTTGATTTTCATATACAGGTTTATAAACGTTCAGCAATATTTGAGTAATTTAAAATTCAACAAGGGGTCCATGAGCCATATCGCTCAACTGAGAACAATAGCCAAAAAAAAGCTTTAGACCGTCTTAAGAGTATGGAATACAAATGTCTAGACAACTTTGAAGAGTATATCTACATTTTCAAAGACTTTTAAACTTTTCTTCAACATATTCTCAGGTTAAACAATGAGCTTAATTTGTTGTATTAGTTTTTAAGAATAAGCCTTTTTTAAATTCTCTTAATAATTCAATGTAAAAATTCAACTACTTAGGCCCCATCCTACCCTCTGAGGATCATGATTTGTACAAACCCATAGGCTAGTATTGCCTGCTGTTCAATCAAGATTCATTTATATACTTATATGTATATTTTTTTATAAAATATTTCTTTATTGATTTGAACAAACCTGAATTTACACTACCTTAGGATGCTTCCACACAAGTTACAGCTTTGCTGACCAATTGGTTTTTGAGAAGATTTTTCTCCATGTATTCCCAAGTAAAACTTCAACCCTCCTCTAGTCGCCCAACACTTCCCCAAAGGATCTAAAATTTAAAAACTGATTTAAAAACTTGAATTTACACTACCATAAGATGCCTTCCCACAAGTTACAGCTTTTCTGGCTAATTGTTTTTTGAGAAGAAGATTTTTCTTTATATATTCCTATTTAATAATTTGAACCCCAACCCTACTTCTGATGATCATGATTTGAACAAACTTGAATCTACACTACCTTGAAGATGCTTCCACGCAAGTTACAGCTTTTCTGGCTAATTGGTTTTTGAGAATAAGATTTCTCTCTTATGGGAACATATTAGATTGGATTGAAAATTATCTTACTGACCGCGAACAAAAAGTATTGTTAGAAGGATATTCCTCTACTAAACAATGTATAAATGCTGGTGTTCCTCAAGGCTCTATCCTTGGTCCATTTCTTTTTTGGTATATATTAATGATATCATTCTTAATCTTGAAAATCAAATTCGGTTATTTGCAGATGATACTTCTCTTTTTGTAATTGCAAAACAATAACCCTGTAGATAAAATAAAATCTAAATTATACAACCATGGACAAAGAAATTTAAATATACTTCATTGCCAGTTAAGAAATTTTTCAAGTAGCCTTGTATAATCAGAATTTAGTTGAATCATCAAAATGTTTAAGATGTGGGTACTCCTATGAAGATTCATTTCATTTTTTCTTTCATTGTCAATTTTATAATACTCAGAGAAACTCTCTGTTTAGATACATGAGTGATCATGACATACCAATAGATATTAATATTTTACTACATGGTTATGATTGCTTATATCTAGCAGAAAATATATCATTTTTTGACCAAGTTCATCAATTTATAAAAAACAGTAAAAGATTTTAAAATGTAAATTAACAATGAGTAACACTGTGTTAAATGTACTTTACATATACTAATTACTGAGCCTATTATACTATAACTAGTACTATATATGTGTATATATTTATATATATATCTATTTTCTCTTTTGTTGTTTTGTCTATCATTATATTGTTATTTATCTATACCCTTTATTACTATATTCTTTATAAGTTAGTAAATGTCCATGTAACTCTTTGGAAAGTATATACTATTAGTATTATAAATATTTATACCTTGATCTCAGATGGAGAGAACTAATATTATACAAATATTGACTGGGGTTGAGGGCAACATTGATTATATTAGCCCCCGAGGGACGAAATATTGCCCGACGCGAAGCGGAGGGCAATATTTTCGTCCCAAGGGGGCTAATATAATCAATGTTGCCCGAAAACACAGTCAACATTTGTTTTGTTATATGAAGAAACAAACCAAAATTAAAGACAGTAATTGAAAACAGATCGCCGTAATTTTCTCAGCTCAACAAAGAATTCACGATTTCAATTTTGTGCAAAGTTCATTTCCAAACTATCCTCAGCATCAAACGGTCACTGTTGATATTCCGCCGACCGGAAGAATGAAAATACAGATGTTCTACCTGATTTTACTTCACAATAATTCGCAAAGCCTTATATCCGTTATGATAGCAAACCGTTGCATTGCGCGTCCGTTGTTTACTTGCCTTGACTGACTGTCTATTATGACGTCACCTTGTTTTGGAGTCGCGAAGAATTATTTACGTCATCGTTTACGAATCAACAAATCAGAGCCGATTATTTGAAATAGAGGGAATGTTCTCTAGATATTATTCCTAGCCGGTCAATATCAAAAAAATATTGACCGGTCAATATTTTTCGGACGAGCTAATATTACAGTTATTGACTATTCGTCTATATAGAGTTATATAGTGAGAATACACTACTGAATATAACAAAGGCTAGTATTGCCTGCTGTTCAATCAAGATTCATTTATATACTTATATGTATATTTTTGAATAAAATATTTCTTAAACTAAGATTTCTCTCATTATATTCCTATGAAATAATTTGAACCCAAACCCTATTGTTGCCCCACCCTACTTCAGAGGTTATTGATTTGAACAAACTTGAATTTACACTACTTGAAGATAATTCCACATAAGTTACAGCTTTTCTCGCCAATTGGTTTTTGAGAAGATTTTTCTCTTTGTAGTCCTAAGTAAAAATTCAACCATCCTCTAGTCGGCCGACACTACCGCAAGGGAGTGTGATTTAAAAAATTAAATCTACACTACCTGAAGGTGCTTTCCCACAAGTTACAGCTTTTCAGACTGATTGGTTTTTGAAAATTAGATTTTTCTTTATATACTCCTATGTAAAAATTTGAACCACCATTGTTACCCCCACCCTAATAGGGCTATCCCCGGGTTAATGAGAAAAAATATTTTTCAAAAATACCAACAAATTTTCAATAATTCAAAATTATTTCCCTTTATAATGGATGTACATGTGGCCTAATGGAATGTGAAAAGTTTACAACAACAACAGACAAAGGCCAAATTTTTATCAGAAAAAAACTAAACTGACAATACTGGCAAACTAACGATTCTCGCTAAGGACCATTTTTCGCCAGCGCATTGTACGTCATTAATGCACTGGCGATAAAAGCCTACATGGCGAGAATTGGTTGCACGCCAGTAGAGATAAAACACTACATAATGAAGGTTTAAATTATCAACTTAATCAGATAGTCATGATAATTGTAGCATGTATTGATAAGCACAGTTTACAATTTACGAACCTGTTCACCTCACAATAAAAATGGCGACAGTGTGGTTTTTACTCTTCCTTGTTAGGTTTCCTGTATAAAATCATGTGATTGGGTAGTTTCAAAAAAACACAAAATCAAACATTCCAGGTAACTCTAAGAATTGTACTAGTTTTAATGTTCGACAAGTTGAAACATCTTTAAAATTATTTTATCAGATCACATGATGACCGGATGATTTTAATTTAGTATCATGATATGCTAGCCAATAGATATGAAGCTAGATAATTTGGAAGGACAGCAACAGTTTAAAGCAATATGAGCTGCATTTTTCATGTTGAATTTTTTTACTTAAATGTTCTTTTCTACTAAAATGACAAAAATATCATGGTTTTTAAATTTCTGTTAGCCATATTTTTGTGGAGAAGGCTGTTAAGAAGGCTTATGTGGACAACATTGAATTATTGTCTTACTGTACAAAAATTGATTTGCTATATATTCCTTAGAAGAAAAATATTTACTTTGACAGAAATTGACGATGTTTTCAAATCTTATTTATCATAAAAGTTTAAGTTATATGCAGACCTATCATACTAGCAGGTTTTAGCAGCAAAATAAAATTCTAAAAAATACAGCTTATATTGCTTTATCTTGTTTAACGATTCCCTCAACACTACTCATAAGAATGCGGAGCTGCTATTAATTTTGCCAACTCTATTACAGCATTAGATTAAAATCTTCAACAATCCGAAATAACATTAATACGTTTAATTAACAAACTACGCACCTTATAAAGGCCTTCAACTGAAAATGGCGACAATATCCAAGTTTACTCTTCCTGGTCAAACAGTGTCTGCCAGCTTACATCCATCTCGGTCGGCAGCCTGTATAAAATCACGCGATTGGTTTAATTAAAACACAAAACCAAACATTCCGAGTAGATGCAATACAATGTGTATTTTACTTATTAACAATTTTTAATTGTCATTGAGTCCATGACTAATAATAATTAGTCTAACTCATTGACAATTAAAAATTGTTAATTAGTTTTCAATTTCCTTATTCGTCTTCATAGAATTTAAATAATTTAGATTATATCACAAATACGGATAAAATCAAAATAATGACACAAATCTAATTCAAATAGAATTTCTTTTGCTTGTGAGCACCATGTGCTGTTGTTATGATAACTCCACAGGAAAACTTTTTTCGTAAGACGGTCACCATCCATTTGGATTACTCTTTTCCATCTCTTTAACATGCATATCAAGCGCCTCTGTGTCGGTGCTTACCATCCTACTTCACTATTTAATGTAATTGCCGGTGTAACAAAGAATATTGACCCGGGTTGAAAATTGACCCGGGGATCATTTTTCAACATTGAATATTGACCGGGGGGGGGGGGGGGGTCATTTAACATCGTTGAAAATTGAGACCAAAGTCATCAAATTTATACCCGGGGTCATTTTTGAGACGGTATGAGAAAGATTGTTCTTAACTCTAATGACCTCGACACGTTGAAAATTGATCCTGTTGAGAAGTGATCCCAACCTCAGAGTTTTGATCTGAACTGGAACTTACTCTACACGGTTTAAATGTACAATCATGCACATATCTGAAAGTTTCAGTTTCAAAATTTTCATACTTTCCCATACATATGCGGTCGTGGCTGATTTCTTTTAGGTTAATGTGTCCGATTAATCATTTAATTTTGAGAAAATATGATATCCATTTATCTTAAAATACTCTGTACATAATTAAAGCTAAGAAGGTGACAGTTTGCTTCGGAATGGAACAGGCGAGTCGGGCTAGGATACTTTTTGACATAGAATTGCTTTTCATTCCCTCGTGTCATAATCTCTGATAAATACATCTAACAAATATATTGCCCGTTATCGTTACTTTTTAGGCAATCCAATATGTACACAGAGTATTTTAAGATAAAATGACCAAAATTCCACGATGTGGATCAATTTGCAACGGATTAGGGTATTTATTCAACACCTTTGGTCTCAATATTCAATGTGGAAAAATGACCCCCGGGTCAATTTTTAACCCGGGTCAAAATTCTTCGTTACACCGGCGCGTATCTCTGTAAACCTAAGAAGTATCGGATAGTACGGTTTTGAACAATTTCTATGGAGTGGTATGTTTTGAATCCCCAAACTCCGGAACAATCAATTAAAATGGGTTCAACACAAGAATGAAATAGTTTTTGATTGGTGTTAAATCCAAAATCTCTATAGTTATGAATTTTGGAAATCATCGCCCCTAATGCTCGCCCTCCGGATTAACCTAAAACCTCCGCCGCTGTATTGAAGACAATCTTCTCATGGAAAACAACACCAAGATATCGATACTGATTAACGTACTGTAAGTCTTCATTTCCTATTCTAAAATTGAATTTACTTCGTTGAAGTTTGTACTGTAAAAGCTCTCTGTTAACAAGATCAAAGGCTTTTTGGAGATCAACAAATGTAACAAATGTAGACTTTCGATTTTGAATAAGGTTTGTAAGGGTAAATATATGGTCCTCACATGATCTATCGCATCGGAATCCATTCTGTGCATCGGAGAGTATTTCATTTTCTTCTAGGTATTATTGAACTCTATTATTCAAAACAGAACTATCACATTTTGCAACGACAGATAACAAGCTGATTCCTCTGTAATTTAAAGGTATTCTTGTGTCAATTGTAGCACCTTTTGGAATTGGACGAATTAAGGCTTTCCTCCATGTGGTAGGAATTTTTCCTGTTTCAAACAAAACATAAATAACACATGTAGAACATCAATAACAGGGTTATTTCTTAGGACTTCGTTGTATATAAAGTCGATACCGGGACTCTTTCCGTTCTTTAAATTGGAGATAACTTTGCGCACTTCTTCTATGGAAAAAGATTTGTTTAACGTATCGTTTGGTATAAATAAAGGATCCATTGAATTGTTTTCCAGGATTTTCTTATGAAGGATAGCTTGATTATAGAAAACATCATCAAAGTTTCTTTTTGGATTGTTATACAAATTCTTGATAGCAGACTCCCAATTCTGTAAAAAAAAATTTCATCGTAAATAATATTTCCGTCAGCATCTTCATACCCATAGGAATGTTAACATTTAATCTCGGTCCTAGTTTCTGAAGTTCCTTCCAGAAGGCACATGAATTCTCTGTGTTCAATGTTTCAATGTTTAAGGCTAAATCACGTCTGTATTTCCTCTCATAGAATCTAAGCTGTTTATCAAAATGCCTCTATGTAGCTAGAAATTGTATTCGTGCTTCTTGTCTGCCAGTTCGGTCTACAACTTTATGGAAATGTTTTTCAGTTTTGTGCAACTTCTTCCATAGGTCTGAGAGTTCTTGATCCCAGCAGGGTTTTGTGTATTTCATACGTTTTCGAGTATTTTTGGATGCATCATAGAAAGGTATAACTTCTTCCATTTCAGTAGTTATTACATTGCAAAGTTTGTCATAGATTGTACCAATTTCACTTTGTTTTTCCCTGCATAATTCAATTTGTCTTATAATTTCACACAAAGCTTTTTAACGGTATCAGAACACATGAAATTTGTTGGTATTTGCTTAAACTTTTTTCTAGGGGGTACATGAGAGTTTTTCTTTCTTTTCTATCTATGTGGGTTTTCTCATTTTCCTCTGGGTATTCAATTTTGCATTTGTAGTCAAACATCAAAATATCATGGTCTGGAATACGACATCTGGATCCAAGAAGGTTTTGCAATTTCCCTAACTTTATCACATCACTGCAGGGTTTTATTCTGAAGTTATAACGATTTCCCATCCCACCTGATCATGTGGAACACAAACGTAATCGACAACCGCCTTTCCTTTCACAGAAACGGAAGTGAATTTGTTCAAGTTTTTCCCATATCGCCCATTCAAAACACAGAATTAAGAGTCCAATAAAAATTCAGAAAATGATTGTCCATGTAGATTTTGCGTATGGTCAGTTATGTCCCTTGATTTGATGTTGTCAATATCAACACAAAAATCTCTCAGTAAGCCCAGACGAGAGTTGAAATCACCTAGCAAGAATATTGCATCCGTTTCGCTGTTGAGATAGATTTGTGAAAGTAAGTGCCAAAAAATGCAAGTGCATCTCTACCCCATGGTGAGTTTTCTGGTGGTAGATAACAAACAAATGCAATAAATTTAAAATCTGTTTATTTGTCGTTAAACTGAATTTCCAATATACCATCAAGGCATTTGTCCATAATGTTCACATCGTACTGCTTCATTATATCAGTTCTGATAAGAAAACCCACACACCCCAGACGCTTTGGGGGCGTCTTTGTGAATGTGTGTTCGGTTAAACCCATACCATTCAAAGCCCAAGTCTTTTCAATGAAGTTCCATGCGTCTCGCAAACACTTATAATACAATATCTGCCCGCATAGATCTAACCAACTCACGCCTAAGATCGTGATTGTTTATAGTCCATCCACCCACATTCAAATGACAAAAGGATAGTGAATGTTCAATGAACCGGCGCGAGTCCTATCCATCACTGTTGTCGAAATGCTCCGACTGTGGTCTCTCTGGTATTTTCTTTACAATCCGCCCGTTTGACGTAATACGAAAGTCATTTCCATGCGGCAATTCATTCAGCAGAAGACGCGCATTAAGCTCCAACAATCTGACTGTGTGAGTTTTACTTCCACTAAAAAACACATTTTTGTATTTTTTCACCATTTTCAGTTGTTTTTTCTCTCTCAGAATCTTTATTTTATCCTGCACTGACGCAAAGCTAATTTTAACTAAATCTAGCTTTCCAAATTTCCGATTTCTCAGTCTAGCGGCAGCAACCACATCCACAGATTCGCTTAAGGATAAGTTCCTTAGATATTTCCAGTATGTTTTCTTCAGGTTCCTGTGGGATGTTTGAAGCAATGATTGTTTTATCCGCGTTGTTCAGAGGGTTCCTATTGTTTTCAAAGAACGTGTTCGATTCGCCTGGTGACCTATATATTGAATGTAGGTGTTCTCCATTTTCACCTGTAGCCTTTCGATTATGGACGCAACAGACTGTGACATTGATTCAATTTGCGATTGTTGTTTTCCAATTTCAAGGTCAAGGTCAGTACGGATGGCTTTCAGTTTTTCGTCAATGGACGACATGAACTCGTTTCGAAACTTGTCTAGGTTGCTGCTAAACGCTGATTTTAACTGAATCTGTCCATCTTGAAGGTTTTCTATTGCTTTTGCAATTATAGTCATTTGGTCAATCATTTTAATTTCAAAACTTTCGGACTCGCCGTTTGATGCAACAGAGTCGGCCATTTTGAACATTCTGCTCGTTGGCTTGGGTGTTTGGCCATCAGACGAAAGTCCTCTCCTCTCCAACTTGGACATGTTGTATCCTTAGAATAACGCATACGCCAAAGAAAACCCACACAATACAGTTTTACAACACTATTACTGCTATTTCACATACTTCATCTGGTTTTTCAAGAGCTTAAATTTCGTGACCACCTTTGTTCACGAATACGCACTCCTCAACACTAAATTTGTCGGAATTATGTCAAAGTAATTATTAAAAAATGATACCATGAAATATCGATGGAATTTAAGAATTACCACCCACTCCCACCCTCCTACCCCCCCCCCCCCCACACTCACACATACACACAATTTCAGATAATGAATAAAAATCCCTGATATACGTCAGAAATGGTGTGGCAATGAGTTTTTCAAACAGATATTGTTACGATCACTGAACAACTTTGCTTCTATAATGCATTACAAAATCTTTATCGTTATTTAGTTTTTGTAGTAGACTTTACAAGTCTCTTCCCTACTTTTCTTGATTTCATTCAAATTTTTTTTCTAGTATAGGAATACTAACATTTTTTGCTCTTACACCCATCTTAAATTGTTGTTCACTTTTTATAAATACAAATAATTGGATATTTTTGGGGCCAGCCTTGTAGATCCTTAATCATTATAAGAAAGCCGGTGACTGTAATATATATTATAGTCATTAAAACATGTCGCCTGAGCTGATCAGTATGAATTTTTTATTCCAGATTTCTTTCATTTGTTAGCATATCTGTGTAACTTCCAATGAAAAATGTTTAGATTCTACTGTGTTTTCCATTAAATGCAACAACTAATCACGGCGTATCAATTTACATGTAATTTAAAATAAGTAGTTTTCAAACAGGGAATTCTATATATGTTATCGGTTAAAAATATATTTCATACATGTTGTCAAAACACCATGTTTTACAGTTATTCAACAAAAAAGTTGACTTTATTGTTAAAAGCAAAATTTCGATAGTTATTTCTCATGGATTATATTTTCATGCTCATTAATCCAAAACTCAACAGTCTATGTGATAACCATTTTAAAACGGTTTTATAAAACAGCTGTTTTTGATGTTACTAATTTACTCCCTCCGTGATCTGCAATTTATATCAATTTCAGTAAATAATTGATTTCATCATTAAGGGAATGTAAATATAAGCATTAAATGATTTACTTTTGACGTTGTCATGTCAATAACTGCCGTCAGGTGAGCAGATCTGCAATTTATATCAATTTCAGTAAATAATTGATTTCATAATTAAGGGAATGTAAATATAAGCATTAAATGATTTACTTTTGACGTTGTTATGTCAATAACTGCCGTCAGGTGAGCAGACAAAATGAATAACGCGCGTTAGCTATATTGAATGTACGCTAATCAAAACTAGCTGATCATTTGGCTGCTGCAAAAAGAAAATTGATGTTTTTTAAACAAGACTTTTTGTTTAAAAAGCGTCATTTTTCAGCCACTCAATTACGCCTAAATTTCGAATACCTAATTGCACATCCATGGGACAACCCGAAACTATTCCAAGAGATGATTTGTCTACTGTTGAAAATGTAAGAGGAGTTCGAGGAAGCAGGTTTTTTGTGAAAAAAAACGTCATTTTTTACCAATTTTTGACCTCCAGGAGTACCAAAGAATTTTTGAAACCTTTTTACAAACCAAAATGACCCCCTTATTCAAACTCCAAGAGTTCAGTTTGCTGATTTATATGATGTAAGAGCAGTTAGATAAAGTCAAACGTGACAGACGGTCGGTTAGAGGGACTGTCGAGGTAGCAACAATATACCCGAACTTTCTTTAGTGTAGGTATAACTAGATTTTTTCTGTTCAATTTTTTTAAAATAATTGCTTATTCTCCGTCCCTTGATATCATGGATTCACATTTGCCTTAATTGCTGGATATTTATAAATACCTCAGGGTTCAAACGATGTTCATTCAAAATATTAAAAATTTCTAACATTTCTCAGTCGAACCACCCTTATTGGCTTATCAGGTTTTAATAGAATGCTAAAAAATGTGATGTCTACGGGGATTTTGTATTGCAGCAAGCCCGGATGATAATGTCGAAAAATTGCGCGATGTATTCCGAGTGTATTCCGAATGGAGAAAATATGTAAACATTCCCCATCATAAATCTATGTAAGGAATATGTTTTCGTTCCTGTGAATTTTTTCGAGTGAAAGATGATAATGTGTCAATGAAATTATCTTTGAAATTACCCCTTTCAGCTATTTCAACTGCACTTCTTTCACAAGTAGGTGTATTTTTATTAAAAATCGTCCAAAAGTGCTGCATAAATATCTTGGGACAGACTATAACATCAATAATTTCTATCGCTAATTCATAACCATTTTAATTGCACATAATTGTTTACAATACCGACGTAGAGCAAGATCAATTAAGGATTACGTTTACTCAAGGGCGAAAAAAAATTCACTAATAGGAACGAAAAACTACTTATTCTACATTGTAGCCCCACTATTGTGGTGCTATTTTTCACTTTCAAATAACTAGGTCAGTGACCTACTTTTTCTGCTAGTGACCTCTGAATGTTTTTTGAAAAAATTGTCAAAATTTCTCAAAATTTGTCAAATTGCCCACCATTTTCAAGGTTTTCTTTATTTTGTATTCATTAGAAATAATAAAACAATTTGTAGGTTGGGAAATGATAAAATACGAATAGCTTTACTAATTTTATATTTGACTGAATCATTTTAAGCTCATATTTAAAGTTTAATGTAGTTCGAATTTCCTCTATCAATTTCCAAAATTGTACCCATTTTTGATCGAGTTTTACAAAAAACTGACTAATAGGAGCTCCAAACCATTGTTTGCATAAAACTTTTTTTGTTGTCTGTACTATGTTGACATTAACATTTAAAAGGTCAATGATCAAAATTTCGAGATATTTTATCTTGAATCAATTTTATGTGTTTTAAAGATTTTTCCAATCGCGTGCCAGCCAGTGATATGAATTTATAGACGAGTAAATACAACTATAAAATATGTAAAATGAAAAAAAATATAGAAACTTAACTTTTGCAATTACATTGCAACAGAAAGTTTTTAAGAGAAAAAAAGAAAATGAAAAAATTAGTCCGAATTTTCTCTGTTTTAACATCAATTACCTTTGTCGGAGCATATCTTCATCAAAAAAACAAATCATGGATATCAATATAGATATTTGTTAATAACGTTGTTATTTTGTGCTTTTAAAACAACTTTGGACATCAGATATTGAACTTTGTAAAAATATTTTTTTGAAATCTCAAACCCTGAGTAAACGTAATCCTTAAGGATATCTAAAGCACTATGTAAAAGTCAAACCAATATTTGCGTGGACCCTGAGGTCCACGCAGAAATTGTATAAGCGAGGTTAAATCGGATGCTATGGGGAAAATTTAGTCTGTACATGAGCTAGCCTGGTTCCTGTGCGTAATGGGTAGCTCAGGGAACCAGGCTAGCATTTTCTGGATGGGGACCCTATGCCATATGCACACATAAGTTCAAAGGCGCGGTAATTGTAACGTTAACAGTACAGAAACAAAGAATTCCTTTTAAAGAAATGATCAACATGTGATATGAACTGTCAGTATTATGAAATAAGTTATTGATATGCCGAAACTACAACAGGCATCAAATAGCATTATTTGCAATGTTTTGTTGTTTTCCGTATGTACACAGGTAGCTTAACTTGACTTTTATATTGGGCGAGGCTATAGTACTTCCCGGTTAAAAATTTTGAGTATTTAAGTATGATTGAACAATTATGTGACTGTATATAGTAGATGATTGAATACTTATGTGACTGTATATAATAGATGATTGAATAATTATGTGACTGTATATAATAAATGATTGAATATTTATGTGACTGTATATAATAGATGATTGAATACTTATGTGAATTTATATGATAGATGATTGAATAGTTATGTGACTGTATATGATAGATGATTGAATACTTATGTGACTGTATATAATAGATGATTGAATAGTTATGTGACTGTATATATATAATAGAAGATTGAATACTTATATATATAATAGAAGATTGAATACTTATGTGACTGTATATAATAGATGATTGAATAAGTATGTGACTGTATATAATAGATGATTGAATACTTATGTGACTGTATATAATAGATGATTGAATAATTATGTGACTGTATATAATAGAAGATTGAATACTTATGTGACTGTATATAATAGATGATTGAATACTTATGTGACTGTATATTATAGATGATTGAATAATCATGTGACTGTATATAATAGAAGATTGAATACTTATGTCACTGTTTATAATAGATGATTGAATAGTTATGTGACTGTGTATAATAGATGATCGAATAATAATGTCACTGTATAGAAGTTAAAATCTCAAGAAAAGTGCATCAAAATATGAAATTAATTTACAAAAAGCTGTCATTGCATAGTTAACAAACTAGTGCAAAGCGTAATATGTGCGCAAATAGTAGAATTCGTCGAATGCCTGATACTATACATGCAATCTTCATTAATATAAATCATAATTATTTTAGAAGTATAAACCCTTTAAATTCTGAGATAAAATGTCAGGGTTTTGCATATACGCAATACAACGTACACATTAAGTGGTTAAAGGCAGGGGGCTAGAGTCGGCGGAATCTCTGATAAACTTAAGGCTTTTACGTTTTCGTTGGAAACACATGCATATGGTCCACGTATTGCATTCATTTTTAAAGGACAGCAACTTGTATAAAATATGTATTGTGACGTATTGCGATACTCTGACTACTCAATGTTAATGTCAGCTGCCTGTTAGACTCACTCAGCCGGTCATTTCGCAGGCATCAAAGGCATTCCGCCGCAACAACAATGCATCAGGTTCTAACAGTGCAACTGAATTACCAATGAAATAGTAAAATTAGTTAACCGAAAATCAAAAAACAACTATTCTCTTATTTATATTCATATTTGAAAATATTCTAAGTACTTTGGAATTACTTTACCAAATGATGATATGGAGAGAGAGAGAGAGAGAGAGAGAGAGAGAGAGAGAGAGAGAGAGAGAGAGAGAGAGAGAGAGAGAGAGAGAGAGAGAGAGAGAGAGAGAGAGAGAGAGAGAGAGAGAGAGAGAGAGAGAGAAAGAGAGAGAGAGAGAGAGAGAGAGAGAGAGAGAGAGAGAGAGAGAGAGAGAGAGAGAGAGAGAGAGAGCTCGTAGCTTGGCCAAGCGAAGTAAGGCTTCAACAGATTAGAAAGAAAAAAAGATTTCATAGAATCTTAATTCTGATTGGCCAATTTTGGGGGTTTTTTTATTCATACCCATGGGACATTGTTACAGGTAGATCTTGTATATAGTGTATCATAGTGGAGTGATTTAACAAGTCCAAGTTAAATAAGATTAATTGAGTTTAAATTGACTGCAGTGGTCAGGAGATGAGACAGATGATAGTTAATGGACAACAGGCTTAAAGCCTATAAACTAAGAATAGACATAAGTCTTAATTGTAACTTGTGATATATTTTGATAAAGTGTAGCTTATTTGATACAAGTTTGGCTTTAGGTTTGTACATGTATATCTAAATCTATACAGATGGGGAAACTGCTGGTAATTCATGACTTGATCAAGTAAAGCCAAAAAAACTTAAACAAACAAACAAATCCAAAATACCATTACATTTCTTTTTTATACGTAAGTATATTCTTAGTTAATTGTCTTGGAGCCCGTTGATTAAAAAATCTCTTTGACTCTGGAAGCAACAATACAAAGCCTACAGTATTTTTTGTTCTCCTGAAATGATTCTTTCATGTAAATTCCATTGAAGAATTCCTCACCCCAACTTTGGTCCTATGTACAGTTTACAAGATATTATAAAAGAAGCTCTATATCGTCTTGTTCAATTAGGTAAGATGCAAATGTTTTCATTATACCATTAAAGATGAAGCAATCAACCCAATTTTAATTCTTTTAGCACTGTGGACCCTCTTAAAGAATTCAAAAGTGATGTAGACAGGATCTTGGCAATATAAAAAATTTGTCAACTTAGTCATATAATTGGTCTTGAAACATCAATCAACTATAAATTTAATACCAAATGAAAACAATATACAATTATACAACCAATATTTGCATATGGTAACCGGTTTTAAGCTTGACAAATAAAGCAGATCATGATCCACCTCTACACATCATGAATGTGTTAAACCATAAACAGTTAGATCCACCTCTATACATCATGAATGTGTTAAACCATAAACAGTTAGATCCGCCTCTATACATTATGAATTTGTTAAACCATAAACAGTCAGATCCACCTCTACACATCATGAATGTGATAAACCATAAACAGTTAGATCCACCTCTACACGTCATGAATGTGTTAAACCATAAACAGTTAGATCGACCTCTACACGTCATGAATGTGTTAAACCATAAACAGTTAGATCCACCTCTACACGTCATTAATAGGTGTGTTCAGAGTTCACCAGATTGTTACCAACGGCAAGTTCGGTCACCAATGTCTACAATTGGTTACCAGTGGTAGCAATTGGTTACCAATGTTGGCCATTGGTGTACTTTCAATTTCAAATGAGGTCACCAAATCTACAGGCAGCCTAGAGTTTGGGCAAGTTTGGTAGGTGACGCCATTATGCTAATTCAACATGGCGGGATATAAGATGCCTATAGATACTGATGTAAATAAAGACTTTAGAATAGGATACTCAGTATATGCATATCTTATTGAATGAATATTTTAAAGACAATCTAAGACAACCGATGGCTTTTAAAACCCGTTTCTATACCTAGAAACATTTTAGTATTATAGAATGTATGTGATAGAGAACCGGCATTTTGAAATTCGAGCTTGGACTTTCGGTAAGACGTTACTATTTCTTGCATCAAATCAAGTTAAAAGGATGTTGATATCGAGTGAAATATGCAGATTGCGTAGAAATTGCTTTATAGATTTCAAAGATCCATGGCCAACAAAGAAATTATTGATAGGCCTATATCACATTGCTGTTTGGGACAACTACCCAAAGTCCAAGCTCTTGTTAACGAATTGATTCTATTTATAAACATTCTTGCTGGCGTTAAATATTTATTATCAATTTTGCAATTAATCTTTACTTTCTTTGTATTAATGATGGATTGGTAGTCATTTTTTAGACTTCTTTATATAATTGGGAATTCAACAAAATTGTCATCAAAGTTGCGTAATGACTTTTTAAGCATAATAAATCACTCAATGAAGCTGTTTTAAAGGGAAAGAGTCACACTTCACAGAGGAAAGGTTTTTTTGTTTTCAACTGTTTTATATGTTCAAATTGTTACAAGTGGTAACCAAGTGTAACCAAAGGCTACCATTTGTTTGAATTTGACAAAAAATCGTTCATTGTACTACCTCTGCAAATTGCTACAAATGGCAGCACTTGGTGACCAATGACCACCATAGTTCACAAATGGCAACCAAATGCTGCCAGCGGTAGATTTCAATTTCACCAACGGTACAACTCTGAACGCACCTAATGTACCTAATGTCATAGGACGTCACTCATCAAAACTTTTATTTATATTTCCCGCCAACGAAAACGAAAGTAGCTCTTTAGTCAAAGAAGTTAGGATTCAGTCTAACTTGTGACTGATACGAGGAAAAAAGTAAACAGCGAAAGCATCGGAGATGGATGAAACAAGACAATGACAGAGTCCAAGAAATCCAAGGACGTGTACACGATTCGGGACGTCACGCATGACAGCATCGTCACGGTTCACGGACGAGGACAAACCTATCTCATAGGTAAACAACATCATTGCGGCGGCATTTGTTTGACAAGTATGCGTTGGTGCAGCAGTGCAATCAGGGACGTATATACTAAGTAGTATATACGTCCCTGGTGCAATAAGTCTCTGTATATATGTTTATGACAGAGACGTAATAGCTGTAGGTCTGTAGCTGTCGATCTACAAGAATTCGGATGGACGATCTGGGAGCTACAGTTGCGTACGTGTTTAAAAGTTGCAATTAACGGCGACAAAAAATTGCACAAGTTTAAAACTGATTATCGTATAATATAATTGTTGAACACATTCTGTGCAAATATTTAATTCCAAAAAATTCCTTGAATATTTTTTTACTGATATCGTCACTTACTTGCCTCCAATCATGGCAATGTTCTTTTAAACACCATCAGCAGCCATGTAAAGTGAAGTGATGCAGTTTGTTTACATGTACAAATGGAGACTCGATCTTCATGTGAATGAACATATTTCATTTTCCGAGGTCGTATAGCATGTTGGAAATAAAATCTGAGGCAAGAAAAGTGACAATATCAATAGAAAATTGCCTGAAGAATTTATTGGTACTACTTTTTACCACAAAATTTGAGTGAAAATAGTGCTAATAAGTCCAAAATTAGTGCAATTTTTTGAGCTCTGTAAGTTGCTTTTTTTAAACACCTACGAAACTAGCTCTCAGGTCGTCCATTCAAATTTTTTTTCAGGCTGGCCACTACAGAACTGCAGTTAGATAGGTAAATGATACAATATTAGGAGAAAGTTTTTATGGGTCAATCTGTTGCTATTTGGGCAACTATATCTGATCTATAGAACTATCTGGCTGGTTTAATCACAATGCAAGTTATTCTACAGCAACATTTTGTAATGACATGCTGACAAGTTAAACTTCATATCAAAAGTACGAAAGGCTTGAAAAATCACATCAAATAAGAATTGATGATACTGAAGCAATCCGCCACATCTGACTGTATTGTTGCACACTTAATTGATGGTCTGATTGTAGCAATTTGAAAAAATATAAAAATAAAATTGGGGGGGGGGGGGGGGGGGGGGGGGGAGTTGGGTTAAAGCGTAGTTCTATCAGTTAATTAATCAACACTCTATTAATTACTAACTTTGTTCTAACTGTCCATAAATGAACAGACATCTTCAATTAATAATCATACAGTCAAGCAGGTAGCATTGTTTTTCACACAGGAGGTGCCATACAAAAAGTAGAGGGGCCAATTGGCTAGTACGTTTATTCTCCAATACATACTCATGATAAAAACTGATTTTTTATTTAAACCCCTGTTGTTGTGTGTCTGCTGACAGTAACTATATAGTAGAATAATGATGTACAGTAAACAAAGAAACTTCCATGCAGGAATTGGCTACACTATAAACATGCCAGGTTATAGTAGATTTGTTATTTATCTCTGAACCATCGAATTAAGACACTAATTATTTTTAGGATAAACATAATTTACATAGTATGTGTAATATCGAAGTGCGTTGTTGTAACCCTTGATTACCATCTTTAATAGCTGGTACATGTTCAATATATACAGGCAGGAATTGGCTACACTAAACATGCAAGATTATAGTATCAAAGTGCGTTGTTGTTACCCTAATTGACTTACCATATCTAATAGTTGGTAATATCTATGTACATGTCAGTATGTACATGTATGATATTAATAAGATACAACTGTTTCATGTAACACCTGTTTGACACAGTGCCATCAGTGGAATTTGATCTCTGACTGTAGCCCACAATCCCAATTTAGTGAAAGCTATTTATGTTTCCCAATATTTTTCCTTATGACAGTGCTAACAAAATTAACAACCAACTTCGAATGACTTTTTTTTTAATCTAATACATGTATCAATTTTACCTGTCTGTTTTTGTATTTACCTCTCTCTCTCTCTCATCTATTTCTCATATCTCTCTCTCTCTCTCTCTGATTTTTTACCCTTACTCTCTCTTCACATTTTATTCTGTAAATTCCTAATTAAACACGAGGAATTAATATCAGCGTAAAATCGTGAGATGCCCCTCTCTCGAATTTTAAAATCTCGCTTTTAAATTTAGGACATAAAACTATGATAAAATTTCGACATTTTCGATTTTATGTTCTCGCGATTTGAGGGAAAACCGTTGAATTGTGGAATTAAGTACTCGCATAATATAAGGAATCTACAGTATTTCTTTTTCAAATTACTACAACAGCCATAAGCCTAACAGGAATTATTGAAAACGGCAAACAATTTTTTTACCTAAGATTTATATGTGGAAATCCACCTGGGTCCTAGGAATGAGGGTTGAACTGTCAAAATGGGTATCTGAGCGGGAAGGGGGGGGGGGGGGGGGGGGCTGTTGAATCTAGGATGTCAGGTATTTGGAGAAGTAGCTACCCCAGTCTTCAGGTAAAGGTAGTTTAGTTTGTGGGGATGGGGGATGGCAATGAGGTCACAAACTCAGAGGAGCTGATTATTAGTCTCGGTTTCACTTTTCAACTTTATAATAGGTAGGAATTAGGTCAAATCTGTAAGCATCATACCCAGTATTTATGATACCAGTAAACATTTCAGATTGACTTTTTCATCAGTTCTGCAGCTAAGCTAAATTCTTTCTAATTTAGGAGAAAGTTTACATTGAAAATAGAGTGTCTTACATGTGTCATATTTACTGACCAAACCCTTGAAAAAACAACAGTACTTGAGAAAATATGTAACAGGAAACCGTGAGTGGTGTAAAAATACAGGGAAGTCAGCGCTGCCTTGGAAAAGTTTTAAGGAAATTTGTGACATTACGTTTAATATTTAATACAAGGACATAGTATCCCCTAGTATTTCCTTCTACATAAAGGATGTTTACTGAGAATTGTTCTCGGAAAAGTGAAACTTATGCCTTAAAGATTTAGATACACAGATACCTTCAGTCATTGAGATATTGCTAACTTGCTACTGTACCATTACGATGTCAAGATCAATGTTCAAGCATGCCAGTAATTTTTCTTTGACTTCTGAAATTCTTTAAGCAAAAGACCTTTTGCATGCTAAGATATGTATTATCTTTTGAGAAAAGTATAAAAATGTATTTGCTAGATCTTTTGTACTACTAATTAATTTTAAAGAGAAATTACAATTAAATAAAACCTGAGGTTATCCAAAGCTAAATCATTCATTCTACTGTATATGAGCTATTTTCTGTGTGTATCAAATTTCTGCTTTGTTCACAAATATAAATTCCAAATCGCATAAATTAAGTAAAAGCAATTTTATTACAAAGAGTCACCTCTCTTTGATTGTAAAGTTGTGAACACAGTGAATAATTTGGTAAGCTGAGCATATAAAGCACAGTCCATTGTCGTAAAGTGACATCTTAAAGATGTCCATTCTAAAAATACATGTTGTCATGGTAACTCTTGTTTAATAACAGGTCTTGGGGTGGATGGAAACCTCCGTGTTGTTCCTACCCAGGAGACAACTGCCCCTGGGGTGTGTGTGACCTTGCTACAACTCACCATTGCTGACACTGGAGGGATGGTCCTCGCACCGATCAACCTTGACCTCATGTGTACAATTAATGGGGAGGACCTTGCAGGGGAAATTAACCTAATAAGTGGTAAGTCAAAACCTGATCAATGGTAAGTCAACAGTAATCAAATGATCATTCCATTAGAAATGAATTAACCTGATAAGTAATGTGTCAAAGCCTGATAAGTGGTAAGTCAAAACCTGATCAGTTGTAAGTCAAAAACTAATCAGTGGTAAGTAAAAACCTAAAAAGTAATGTGTCAAAACCTGATAAGTGGTAAGTCAAAACATGATAAGTGGTAAGTCTAAACATGATAAGTAGTAAGTCAAAACCCTATAAGTGGTAAGTCAAAACCTGAAAAGTCAAAACCTGATCAGTGGTAAGTTAAATTCTGATCAATAGTAAGTCAAAACTTGATCCATGGTAAGTGAAAACCTGATCAGTGAAAAATAAAATTCTGATCAGTGGTAAGTGAAAACCTGATCAGTGGTAAATTAAATTCTGATCAGTGGTAAGTCAAAACCTGATCAGTGGTAAATTAAATTCTGATCAGTGGTAAGTAAAAACCTGTTCAGTGGTAAATTAAATTCTAATCAGTGGTAAGTCAAAACCTGATCAGTGGTAAGTCAAAACCTGATCCGTGGTTAGTCTAAACTGAGATATAGAAAGTTTTAACCTGATCAGTGACTAGTCAACAGTGATGAAGAAATCACACCATTAGCTATGAAATAAACACTGCTGCTGGTAAGTTGATAACCTGATCAGTGATGAAGACATGATAACTCTCAATGAATTATTGATCAGTGATGAAGACATGATAACTCTCAATGAATTATTGATCAGTGATGAAGACATGATAACTCTCAATGATGAAGACATGAGAACTCTCAATGAATTATTGATCAGTGATGAAGACATGAGAACTCTCAATGATGAAGACATGATAACTCTCAATGAATTATTGATCAGTGATGAAGACATGATAACTCTCAATGAATTATTGATCAGTGATGAAGACATGATAACTCTCAATGAATTATTGATCAGTGATGAAGACATGATAACTCTCAATGAATTATTGACCAGTGATGAAGACTAGTAACTCTCAATGAATTATTGATCAGTGATGAAGACATGATAACTCTCAATAAATTTTTGATCAGTGATGAAGACTAGTAACTCTCAATGAATTATTGATCAGTGATGAAAACATGATAACTCTCAATGAATTATTGATCAGTGTTGAAACATGATAACTCTCAATGAATTATTGATCAGTGATGAAGACATGATAACTCTCAATGAATTATTGATCAGTGATGAAGACATGATAACTCTCAATGAATTATTGATCAGTGATGAAGACATGAGAACTCTCAATGAATTATTGATCAGTGATGAAAACATGATAACTCTCAATGAATTATTGATCAGTGATGAAGACATGATAACTCTCAATGAATTATTGATCAGTGATGAAGACATGATAACTCTCAATGAATTATTGATCAGTGATGAAGACATGAGAACTCTCAATGATGAAGACATGATAACTCTCAATGAATTATTGATCAGTGATGAAGACATGATAACTCTCAATGAATTATTGATCAGTGATGAAGACATGATAACTCTCAATGAATTATTGATCAGTGATGAAGACATGAGAACTCTCAATGATGAAGACATGAGAACTCTCAATGAATTATTAATCAGTGATGAAGACATGAGAACTCTCAATGAATTATTGATCAGTGATGAAGACATGAGAACTCTCAATGATGAAGACATGATAACTCTCAATGAATTATTGATCAGTGATGAAGACATGATAACTCTCAATGAATTATTGATCAGTGATGAAGACATGATAACTCTCAATGAATTATTGATCAGTGATGAAAACATGATAACTCTCAATGAATTATTGGTCAGTGATGAAGACATGATAACTCTCAATGAATTATTGATCAGTGATGAAGACATGAGAACTCTCAATGATGAAGACATGATAACTCTCAATGAATTATTGATCAGTGATGAAGACATGATAACTCTCAATGAATTATTGATCAGTGATGAAGACATGATAACTCTCAATAAATTATTGATCAGTGATGAAGACATGATAACTCTCAATGAATTATTGATCAGTGATGAAGACATGAGAACTCTCAATGAATTATTGATCAGTGATGAAAACATGATAACTCTCAATGAATTATTGATCAGTGTTGAAACATGATAACTCTCAATGAATTATTGATCAGTGATGAAGACATGAGAACTGTCAATGAATTATTGATCAGTGATGAAAACATGATAACTCTCAATGAATTATTGATCAGTGATGAAAACATGATTACTCTCAATGAATTATTGATCAGTGATGAAGACATGATAACTCTCAATGAATTATTGATCAGTGATGAAGACATGATATCTCTCAATGAATTATTGATCAGTGATGAAGACATGATAACTCTCAATGAATTATTGACCAGTGATGAAGACACGTTACTCTCAATGAATTATTGATCAGTGATGAAGACTAGTAACTCTCAATGAATTATTGATCAGTGATGAAGACATGATAACTCTCAATGAATTATTGATCAGTGATGAAGACTAGTAACTCTCAATGAATTATTGATCAGTGATGAAGACATGAGAACTCTCAATGAATTATTGACCAGTGATGAAGATACGTAACTCTCAATGAATTATTGATCAGTGATGAAGACATGAAAACTCTCAATGAATTATTGATCAGTGATGAAGACTAGTAACTCTCAATGAATTATTGATCAGTGATGAAGACATGATAACTCTCAATGAATTATTGATCAGTGATGAAAACATGATAACTCTCAATGAATTATTGGTCAGTGATGAAGACATGATAACTCTCAATGAATTATTGATCAGTGATGAAGACTAGTAACTCTCAATGAATTATTGATCAGTGTTGAAACATGATAACTCTCAATGAATTATTGATCAGTGATGAAGACATGATAACTGTCAATGAATTATTGATCAGTGATGAAGACATGAAAACTCTCAATGAATTATTGATCAGTGATGAAGACTAGTAACTCTCAATGAATTATTGATCAGTGATGAAGACATGATAACTCTCAATGAATTATTGATCAGTGATGAAAACATGATAACTCTCAATGAATTATTGGTCAGTGATGAAGACATGATAACTCTCAATGAATTATTGATCAGTGATGAAGACTAGTAACTCTCAATGAATTATTGATCAGTGTTGAAACATGATAACTCTCAATGAATTATTGATCAGTGATGAAGACATGAGAACTGTCAATGAATTATTGATCAGTGATGAAGACTAGTAACTCTCAATGAATTATTGATCAGTGATGAAGACATGATAACTCTCAATGAATTATTGATCAGTGATGAAAACATGATAACTCTCAATGAATTATTGATCAGTGATGAAGACATGATAACTCTCAATGAATTATTATCGGCACTGGTATGTTAAAAAAAAGCCTCATATGAGATTAAGATGTCACCTCATTAATAGAGTTAAATACCTGGCCCCACTAGTGATGAAACACTGTTATCTTTTACTCAATAATCTAGGAAAATATTTGTCTAGCGCTTTCAAAATGAGAGCGCAGCATTGTAATAATACTACAGTTTAAACTACTTATCATACATTTATGTCCATTCATATTCTAAGATACGTACATGATTTAATATTGTCTTAATATGTCCACTCACTTACTGCACATTGCACATTTGTATATAATTTTATATGTATTATAATTTGTATTCCGATGAGTTGTAAAGCTCAAGGATAATAAATTGAATAAAAAAAATTACTTTTAGTGGTATGTTTTTGATAACCTCATCAGAGGGGAGTCATCACTTAGTGGTAATAAATACGTCATCATCATTATTGATCAGGATATTATTTTAGTTTGTAATGAAATAAAATTACCTCATTATTCCACTTAGGTTTATTTACAGGACTTGCTGTATTTTTATAATGTTCACACTGCTGACAAAGGTTTCAAGAGGAAGTACTGATTGTGTGATTGTATTATTCCCATTCATTAAGCAATTTCTGGTTTATTTCAATGGTTAACTTTAGGAATACTTAGTTTCCTTGTATTTCAAAATTTTTGAATTTGATCGGTGGATATTTCTTTGTTGTCAACATGATTCATTCTGCTGTGAGATTATTACATGGGACTTAGGTTCATCAGATCATGATGGGATCTAAGCCATCTTATTTAAACACAGGGGTTCCTATAGAAGTGGCTGACCGGACGCTGAGGATTTACCAGGGCGGCGTCCCTGGTCGTAAGCTTCCCCTCACCCCAGGGCTGGCAGTGAAGGCCTCACCCCCACCCAAACCGGGGCGAGACCAGGAACCAGCAACTAAGGTAGGTACCAACCAAGTTTATTTAAAACTCAGAGCTATAAAGAAACCAGAGAGTACAGACGATTCACTGGTCGGGGACTACATGTAATTGTTAAGGCCCAATCACATTGCTGTTATTATCAATTCTGATAATTCCTTAATAAAGGGGCTGAAAAAATGTCTGACGCTTAGTTCTGATAATGATAATTCAAACAACTCCAGCAAGCATGTGCCATGAAACAATTTTTTCCGGCCTCAATTTTCACATTAAATTGTTGGAATAAATTTACAATAAAGGTATTAAGCCTGATTTAATAGCAATTTGTTTTATTTATGAATCATTTCATCCTTGAGAATAGATAAGACTTAGTGTTTTTATGTCATTAAGGAGAGCCCTCCTCACGGAGAAAGGAGCCACCTCCCCCCTATAGACCCAGAACTCCTCACCGACATCAAGTCAACAGACAAGGTGAAAACTCTACCTGAATGTAAACAAATATTGACGTAAAAAGTAATCATATAAACAATGTGTTATGATATGTAAACATCAATTATATAATTGTAAGTTTATCAACATACATAGTTATTATTTTAGCTGGCAAATCTAGCAGGAAGTTTTTTGACCAAACAAATAAACCAGTACACTGACACCAAGCTATCTGCGGCCATTACTGATCAGATTTTCACCTTTCTTCAGGTAAATTACCTGGTATGACTAATTAACATCAACAGGAAATGGTGGTTCTTTAGTTCAGAACAAGAAAACAGTAATCTTCAATGATGTATTCCTTTCTTTTCCTTTTCTCTCCTTCCAGCAGGTTATAATTACTTGAAGAACATGTATAACAAAAAAAATAGCTACCATGACAACATGTAAACAAGTAAGAAAGTGTGGGGTTACTAAGTTTGATTCGTTATATAGGATTCAGCCAATGAAATTTCAGTCTCCGTATACATATTCGATTAGATATATGGATTGTCAGTAAGGTTCACTTTCTAGCCTGTCCTTAGAAAGTTGTTTTTTTTTAATCATTTATATATACATGTATATATTTATATGTAGATATTGTATTGCAAAGTTCTATTTAAACAAATCAAATATTTTAGATATAAGTGAAGTTCCACCACTCAAAATTAATGTTTGCTGTCTCTGCACTTTGGCTGGGGATACACAGGTTTCTGTGGGATTTTCAATTATTTGATTTTTATCTATTTTTTTCGGGGGGCGTTGGAGGAGGCTGAAATTATATTAGTTTTGTATCAGCCTGCTCAGTGAGCTGCAATGCCATTTAAAGTTGTTTTTTATCATGTATGAATGTGTTAAGGCATTGAAGTGAATTATGGTTATGCTCTAACAAGGATCAAATTTTTAGTTTGACCACTTGAGGTTTAATTAGTTCTGTAATACGTGAAAAACCTTTTCTTATATGATAGCACCTTGATAAAAAAAACTACTTAACTTTCTGTAATATGTGAAAAACATTTTCTTATATGATAGCTTCTTGCTAAAAAAAATTAATTAACTTTCTGTAATACGTGAAAAACATTTTCTTATGTGATAGCATCTTGCTAAAAAAAAACTACTTAAATTGTTTTCTTAACTTTTATTTTGTTAACAGGAAGTAGCTGGATACCAGCGAGCCATTATCGTGGCATACATTCTCGAGATATCTCAGAGCCTGGAAGAGATGCCTGAGTCAGAACGAGATCGTCCCCTACACAAGCCTTCCGTCAGACTGCTGGTCGAGCTTCTCAGGCAGATCATGGTCAGAACAAAGCTTGAAAATTCTTTTGTTTTATTCAAGATGCACTGTATGTAAATTTTTACAATCAAGAGATCTTTGAATGCTGCAGGGATCAGTATTAGGCACCAATCATGATCCACCCAAATCGTCTTTTTGGCTTTATTTAAACTCTATCAGCAAGAGTCTGGTTTCAACCATGGAAAATCTTCAACAAGAAAGGGGTGCTGGTTATTGCATTGAATCAGTCCCTCATATTATGTAGCAACCAGTCATTCACATTGTGCAAGTTTAAAACAAGATAACAATTTAATGATTAGAATCTTATTTTAACCAATCAGCACATCACCCAATTTGGGGGTAAGCCTCGGTTTGGACAATGACATTTTGACTGTTTGAGACCAGACTTAGCCAAGGCTTGGTGATTGTGAAGTGACTTGGAAGAATCAATGTTGTCCAGTTTTACATGTAGAATTATCATACTTTCATGTTAAATTGTGAAATCTGATTGGTTTATACACAGTTGATAATCCGTTCTATTACCCTCAGCGTTAGCAACACACTTGGCAACAGGTAACACAACGAATTGTTACATGCGCATAATTGATGCGCGTATGGTTCCCCGTAGAATTCACTTTATTTCTGTATAAAAGCAGTAATAATTTCTCTAAAATTAAGATATTCAGTATAATGAAATAAATAGTGCCTGTTTGGGAGGGTAACAGTTGAAATTGACACCCCTCGAAAACCATTGTCAACCTCCGGTTTGCGTCGGTTGACAATAGTTTTCTCTGGATGTCAATTTCAACTGTTACCCTCCCAAACAGGCACTATTTATATAATGTCAGTGAGATACTATATTTAATAATCCAGGTCATAACTTAATGTTAATAATGCATTGTGGGAGTTAATCTTTGTCATTACTTGTGATGATGGTTATGATGATGTTGATAATTTTTTTTCAGAGAGATATTATTTCTATACATCTTTTTTCTGCAGGACCCACTGTCTCATGTTGTGCTATGTCTGCAATTGTTGCGGACTTTCAGCCATTTTCCTGATAACCTGGTCGTCATGGTGAACTGTCAGGCCACGCCCGCTGTACTGGGGTGTATGGCCGTGTACCCAGAGGTCACCGAGATACAGCAGTACGGGCTGGACATCCTGGCCAAGATAGCCACCTACCGACCGAAGCCCGGGGAGAAGGTGAGTGATATAGCCACCTACCGACCGAAGCCCGGGGAGAAGGTGAGTGATATAGCCACCCACCGACCGAAGCCGGGGGAGAAGGTAAGTGATATAGCCACCCACCGACCGAAGCCTGGGGAGAAGGTGAGTGATATAGCAACCTACTGACCGAAGCCTGGGGAGAAGGTGAGTGATATAGCCACCTACCGACCGAAGCCCGGGGAGAAGGTGAGTGATATAGCCACCTACCGACCGAAGCCCGGGGAGAAGGTGAGTGATATAGCCACCCACCGACCGAAGCCGGGGGAGAAGGTAAGTGATATAGCCACCCACCGACCGAAGCCAAGGGAGAAGGTGAGTGATATAGCAACCTACTGACTGAAGCCTGGGGAGAAGGTGAGTGATATAGCCACCTACCGACCGAAGCCAGGGGAGAAGGTGAATCATATAGCCACCTACCGACCGAAGCCAGGGGAGAAGGTAAGTGATATAGCCACCTACCGACCGAAGCCAGGGGAGAAGGTGAGTGATATAGCCACCTACCGACCGAAGCCAGGGGAGAAGGTAAGTGATATAGCCACCTACCGACCGAAGCCTGGGGAGAAGGTGAGTGATATAGCCACCTACCGACCGAAGCCAGGGGAGAAGGTGAGTCATATAGCCACCTACCGTCCGAATCCCCGGGGAGAAGGTGAGTGATATAGCCACCTACCAACCGAAGCCTGGGGAGAAGGTAAGTGATATAGCCACCTACCGACCTAAGCCAGGGGAGAAGGTGAGTCATATAGCCACCTACCGACCGAAGCCAGGGGAGAAGGTAAGTGATATAGCCACCTACCGACCGAAGCCTGGGGAGAAGGTGAGTCATATAGCCACCTACCGACCGAAGCCAGGGGAGAAGGTAAGTGATATAGCCACCTACCGACCGAAGCCCGGGGAGAAGGTGAGTGATATAGCCACCTAGCAACCAAAGCCGGTGGAGAAGGTGAGTGATATAGCCACCTACCGACCGAAGCCAGGGGAGAAGGTAAGTGATATAGCCACCTACCAACCGAAGCCCGGGGAGAAGGTGAGTGATATAGCCACCTACCGACCGAAGCCTGGGGAGAAGGTGAGTGATATAGCCACCTACCGACCGAAGCCTGGGGAGAAGGTGAGTGATATAGCCACCTACCGACCGAAGCCTGGGGAGAAGGTGAGTGATATAGCCACCTACCAACCGAAGCCTGGGGAGAAGGTAAGTGATATAGCCACCTACCGACCGAAGCCAGGGGAGAAGGTAAGTGATATAGCCACCTACCAACCGAAGCCCGGGGAGAAGGTGAGTGATATAGCCACCTAGCAACCAAAGCCTGGGGAGAAGGTGAGTGATATAGCCACCTACCGACCGAAGCCAGGGGAGAAGGTAAGTGATATAGCCACCTACCAACCGAAGCCTGGGGAGAAGGTGAGTGATATAGCCACCTACCGACCGAAGCCTGGGGAGAAGGTGAGTGATATAGCCACCTACCGACCGAAGCCCGGGGAGAAGGTGAGTGATATAGCCACCTAGCAACCAAAGCCATGGGAAAAGGTGAGTGATATAGCCACCTACCGACCGAAGCCTGGGGAGAAGGTGAGTGATATAGCTACCTAGCAACCAAAGCCGGGGGAGAAGGTGAGTGATATAGCCACCTACCGACCGAAGCCCGGGGAGAAGGTGAGTGATATAGCCACCTAGCAACCAAAGCCGGGGGAGAAGGTGAGTGATATAGCCACCTACCGACCGAAGCCCGGGGAGAAGGTGAGTAATATAGCTACCTACCGACCGAAGCCCGGGGAGAAGGTGAGTGATATAGCCACCTACCGACCGAAGCCTGGGGAGAAGGTAAGTGATATAGCCACCTACCGACCGAAGCCCGGGGAGAAGGTGAGTGATATAGCCACCTACCGACCGAAGCCCGGGGAGAAGGTGAGTCATATAGCCACCTTCCGACCAAAGCCGGGGGAGAAGGTAAGTGATATAGCCACCTTCCGACCAAAGCCTTGGGAGAAGGTAAGTGATATAAATATTGCCCCTTATCAACCCAACAGGAGGAAAGGAAAGAAATACTTACTGCCTAGAACCTGATTAGATAATCAGAGAAGTAATATAGCAACTCAATGGCCCCAAAAAACCTTTAAAAGGCAAGTAATATATATGTAGCTACCTACTGACCAAGACCCTGGATAAAGGATAAGATATAGCCCCAAACTGCAAAAAAGGCAAAGATATACTTTTTAACTTGATATTCTGTCGGTCACTTATTTTTTCAAAATTTGCCATTTTATCTCAACCGCCAAAAAATGAATTGCAAGAAATGTTTCACTTTTTTTGTGTAATGGTCATCAAATTTTAAAATTTGAATTTTAAAAATGATATCATTTTCAATGTTTGCACTGATTTTGAATTCCAAATGCAAAAATTTGCAACGGCAGAAAAAAGTTTAATATTAGCCACCAACCACCTTAAACCCATCAAAAGGGCAAGAAGAAGCAGACAAATGCAATTAAAAAGCTTTTTCATTAAAGGTGATTTTCACAGTTGATAACATTAAACATTTCTAGTTTATTTTTCTATGATGCAGAGTATGGAAACAGTCGGGTAGGAAATGTTTATTGTAGTGTTCCTAACAACATCAAGTTTGATGAGTGAACTAAGATCTAATCAGCCAAAGTTTGGAGTGGGTTTGTGGATGTTTAAGGTTGAATAACACACCTGGAAAAAGTCACTCAAATTAACAGGAACATTTTTGAAAATGAAAGATTTAATGATAAATAAACTGTACAAATGTCAAATAAGCAAAAATTTGCAGTTTGGGGATGAAAAATGAATATCTAAAATAATTATTCCAGTTAGTAACAACTAAAGGCCCTGCGGGATTCGAACTTGGGATGTACAGATCACAAGTCCGACACTTTATCCACTCGGCTATGGAGTAAGTTACATGTTTCAGTCGATAAAATCCTTTTGATAGAACGAAATGTCGTTTCAATCAGTGGTCAGCCATTTTGTGATGATGTGTTATTCCACCTTAATCAGCAAAATTTTGGAGTGGATTTGTTGATATGGGTTTATCATGCATGTATTTTGAAGTTTTTTAAAATGAATTTTATTAACACCTAGCACCTTTAACAATGGATCCTAATATTTTTATACAATTATAGTCTTATTTAAGTTTCAAAATAATCAATTTATCATTGTTTCAAAAATCATAAATGTAAGAGTGAAACAGCTTTGGGGGGGTTTCTATATGTTGATGTCAATAATGTCTGGACTAAATGAAGGGCAAAGGAATGAATTGATTAATTAATAGTAAGAATAATGGATGAATATATGGATAGATGATGGATGAATAAATATAGGGATAGATGAATAGATAGATTGAATGATAAAAAGATGACATGGTTAGATAGAGAGAGATAGATTGACTGATGGATAGGTTCTATGTTGGTAGATACCCCTGAGAGAGACGGCCCTGGAGATGATCCTTCGCTCCATACAGCACCACAAGAAGAGTGTCCTGATTGTCCCCCCGGGCTGCCGAACCCTGGTCAACCTCACCTCTAGTCTGCAGGAAAACCTCGACAACTTCCTGTCCACAGGTAAACTGTTTCCTGTCCACAGGTAAACAACTTCCTGTCCACAGCAACATAAAGTTCCCTAGGCTGTGTTGTCAATGATTGGACTTGTCTGAGTCCTAAAAATAATTCTCTCTTGTGGACCATATTTTTAAGAGATTACTGCAGGGTGGTGTACAAAAGGTTTCCATAACACCCAAAACTCGATAAAAAACTTTGATTTCGTGTTTCTTTTCATGTCTATTAAACCACCTGTCATTTTGCAAAACAAGTCTGCAAGTGAAAATAGTGCCCAACTTTGAAGAAATTGACGACATTTTGTGTTGATTTATAGACTTGGGTTCATTCCCCGAGGTGGAGGAGGCCATTGAGAAGTACGACAATCTGCTGCGCCACATCTTCCAGCACGCCATCCCTGTGGTACAGTCTGTTCTACAGGAATACCCCAGTAACCTCGACGTCAAAACCGAGGGGAGGCGATTCTTCTATAACTACTCCAGAATGACTCAATTCACGTAAGACTTAGCATGCAGATACCACTAAATTACACAATTTAAATAAATAACACAAATGTGAAGTTTATGAAAGGCTCTACAAAATGAAGCAACATACAGATTATCTATGTAGATGCCACAAAATAAGGATGTATATAGAACACATTTAACAGGTCTTGTTTGTTTTAAAGAAATAAGAAAAAGTTGCGGGTCGACTTTGGCTCGGCCATCACAGAACCTGCCCACTCATTCACTGAGACATTGACCACGCCCACAATGTTTGTATCCAATCAGAACCAAGAAGAGGTCACCCAAGGAATTCTCAGGGATCCAAAGCAGAAGAAGTACACCGACATGCTGGACCGCAAGGTTCACTTCCCCGACGACGTGGGACCCCTGGACTCACTGACCAGCTCAGAGGACGAGTCCGACCCTGACCTTGTGACCCCGGTGGTAGAGCCCAAGTTGGTTGTCAAGGAAACAGTTGTGTTGAGTGAGGATGCGGCGGAAGCACTGAGGAGGAGGGTGGATGCGGAGGAGGAGGAGGAGAGGGACCCACAGTTCAGTGTGGGGGTACCACAAGATGAAAACGACCCTCCAGATCCACTCACTGACCGGGGAGCGGGGGACAGGTTTACCTCAGAAATGGTCATTAATCTGGGTCCACAAGGAGACATAGAAGATGTGACCGCCAAGTGTGGAGGGACAAGTATCACCATAGAAACTAACCCCTCCCCCACCAGCCCGGTGTCAATATTCTGTCCAACATTGAGCTGCAATGGTCACGTACGTAACTCTGACCCCATTTGTCAGGAGGAGGGACACAATACTCACATGGTAAGGCATAATCCCAGAGACATGCTGTATGAAGACTGTGACAGTGTGAAAAAAGTGAAAAATGTCAACTCGAACCAAGAACCGGTTCAGTTGAACCATGGAAATGACAAGAGTGAAGGTTGTGAAGACTGTGGGGGGTCGGCTCAGGGGTCAAAGGTAAAAGACACTCAGCCAAAAACATCGCCGCATTCAGCAAAACCACATGTATTATCTTCTTTATCAGAAGATGATGAAGAGGAGGAAGATTACATTCCAATGAATTTTCCTCAGATGGACCTCAAAGGCGGACCCGTGGGGGAGGAGGCGGTCCGCCTGAGGAAGGACCACCTGACCCCAGACACAGAGGAGCTTAGGTACTCAGTGTCCGATGTCTCCCTGTGTACCAAGGTCATCAGAGTACAGGTAAATGTCAAAGGTCATCAGATACAGGGACTGTTAATGTCAAAGGTCATCGGGTAAATGTCAAAGGTCATCAAATACAGGTACTGTAAAAGTTAAAGGTCTTCAGACAAAAGTGAAAGGTCATCAAATACAGGTAAATGTCATAGGACATATAGGTAAATGTTAACAGCATACAAGTGAGTGTTAAGTTATCAATGTACAGGTGAATATTCAGTCAGGTGCTGTCTATCACAAATGGTTAAATGTGACAAACCATTGAAAATATTATTTGGACTTGGAATGTGTGACTCAGAATATCACTTCAAAAATGTCTTATTTTAAATAACGGTATGTTCCATACATGTATTTTAAGAACTTTTAGAGTTTGATCATATTGTTTGATTACTGAGTCATATATTGAATTCCATTCCATTGAAAAGTGCACCATGGCATAATGATTTTAAGAAATAAACTTCAAGAACCATGCAATAATCTATGAAGGCTTTTGATTTGAATAAAATGCAATTGCCTGCAAACTTTGTCCTCCAGAAAAGAAGAAATAATGTTTATATAGTTCTCTCCCTTTCCTTTTTGTAGGTCAGTCATTACATCAGCTCTCTTGTGTTTGGAGGTGAAGATGCTCAGGCCCTGTCTGTCATAGACAAGCCACTGTACACACTCCTTGCCACCTCAGAGGCTCCAAAGGGACTCCTGAACTATACCAAGTCACAGTTTGAAGACAGTAAAACTTTGATGGACATCGACACAGCGTTCCTGATCAGTGTGATTGATGCCATCAGATATAGGTCAGTGTCATAAAATGTAAGTCATTGTCATCAAATGTAGGTCATTGTCATCAAATGTAGGTCAGTGTCATCAAATGTAGGTCAGTGTCATCAATTATAGGTCAGTGTCATCAATTGTAGATCAGATAGTAAATTTAGGTCAATGTAGGTCACTCATTAAAATGCTGATAGTGCAAAGAAATATCAGAGTTATAAATGTAGGGCAGTGTCATCAAATATAGGTCACTGTTATAAACATGGATACTATTTGATACATATAATTGTCTTGGATATTGTATAATTGTAATTCATACCTGTGGGTCAAATTTGAATGACGCCACCTGATAAAAGTCAGTGTAATCAATGCATGTTCTCCAGACCTGCAGTCTCTGCAACATAGCACCTTCCCTATCTGGTCTTTAGGAGCGAAACGTCACCTTTAACCAATGATACCTGTAGAGAGACAGCTGCTACCAGTGGTTAATTTCTAGTTGTTGACCTGGCTTTAACCAGGGCATACACATAATTGGTAAGTGCATCCTATTAAGTTGATCCCTGTTTGATGTTCTTGTAGGTCCCTGTTCCATGACCTTGTCCAAAAGAGTGTTGTTGAGGTCATGAACTGTATGTTTGGCCGGTACAGCAGGGATGTACTCAGGTTCACCGTCATCTGTCTTATGTCGCTGTTTGAGAACGAGCGACTCCGCTCTCTCCTCGCCGGTAAGTCCAATTATCAGGCGCTGTAGTATTTGAATAATTAAAACATGTATACAACAAATTTTTTAACTTAATGAAATCAAAGGGCAATTGTACACCAGTAAATATATTGTGTCACAATTGAGCTATTAATATGTATATGGCATACAAGCTGGAATAACATAGAAAATGTCGTTTTTAGCTCACCTGAGCTAGAAGCTCAAGTGAGCTTTTCTGATCACTTTTTGTCTGTCTGTCATCTGTCTGTAAACTTTTTATATTTTCAACCTCTTCTCCAGAACCACTGGGCCAATTTCAACCAAACTTGGCACATAGCATTTTTAAGTAAAGGGGATTCAACTTTGTTAAAATGAAGGGCCAAGCCCTCTTCCAAAGGGAGATTATTAAGAATTATTACAAATTTGTGGGTATCTTTAAAAAATCTTCTCAAAAACCAATAGGCCAGAAAGCTGAAACTTATGTGAAAGCATCCTCAGGTAGTGTAGATTCAAATTTCTTCAAATCATGACATCCGGGGGTACATTGGGGCCACAATGGGATGGTCGAAAATTTACATACTAGGAATATATTGAGAAAAATCTTTAAAAAGTTTCTTCTCATAAGCTAATTGGCCAGAAAAGCTGTAACTTGTGTTGAAGCATCCTCAGGTAGTGTAGATTCAAGTTTCTTCAAATCATGATCCCTGGGGGTATGGTTGGACCACAATGGAGAAGGGTCAAAATTTTACATATGAATATATAGAGAAAAATCTTCTCTAAAACCAATTGGCCAGAAAAGCTGTAACTTGTGTGGAAGCACCCTTAGGTATTGTCCATTCTGGTTTTATTCAAACCGTGATCCTTAGGGGTAGGGTGGGGCCACCATGGGGATTGAATTTTTACATAGGAATGTAGAGTAATTTAATATTATAATATTAAAGCTAACGCAGGTTACATATGTATGTATTTTTTCTGCAATGTCGCCACCTTCATATTCCGCATGAATCACCAAAGAAGCATTTTATTGTTTAAATTTTTTGGGAGTTGATTTTAATCAACTCTCCTATGCAGTAACTCAGACAAACCGAAAGTGAAACAGTGTTTGGACCTCAGCACAAATCATCACCGCTGACAAGACTTAGTTCTTGAAAATAATCGATAAATTCAATGTAATGTATGCTGAAGCATTGTTTTTCAAGGAAACTTATTTATGAAAACAGTCAGATTTTAAATGGTATGAACAATTTAAATATTTTTTGTAGTCGTATGTATTCCTACGCCAGAGTTCAATATAGTCTCGTTCAACTCGACGCTCGGCTGTCTCCGTAAATCCTTGTCAGAGATTTACAGTGTCAGCCGAGCATTTGGTTGAACGAGACTAGAGTTCAATATTGCTTGGATCCATACAATTTTCGAGAAATATTTCTATTACTAATACATAGTTTGATTGAATTATTTTATCTTTGAATGTTATTTAACATGATTCATATGGGTGTTTCTCTACATTCTTGTCCAAAAATTCATATTATAAAAATGTGCGTAATTCAGATTAGAAACTACATGTACTTGTCATGCAAAATAATATATCATTGATTTTAAAATAAATAAACATTGACAAAATCAACTCCCGTCAGTTCTTCAGTACTTTGATTTGGAGAATGGCAATGCTGAAAATGTTATAAGTATGAAATCATCTAGTTACAAAAGGGGCTCAACAGAAGAACATCTGTAGAAATTTGAAAATATTTTTATACAGGATCTATTTTACTCATTCATTGTCCTAATAATTTGACCATGACTTCATGAAGCTGATCTTATTATGTCTGGTGTTGCTCAGGTGAGCGATGTGACCCATGGGCCTCTTGTTCTCTTTAGCTGTGTTTGGGGACTGCACTGTAACACAACCAGTTATTTGTTTATAAGGATGTCTCTTAAAATATTTTATTATGATATATACTGTATAAAGAGGCCTCTGTACTTCTACAATGAAATTTGGGTTGGCAGACCATAAAGCTACATATCTGCAACTATCCCATTTTATTTTAACAAAAATGACTTTTAAAGTTCATTTTAACTTCACCCTAACACAGTTGTTTTTATAAATGTATATATGACTTATTGTTTTCGATGTTTCCTATTTAAAATTCATCCACAGATCATTTGGATGAATGGGGTGAAAACACAGAGGGCAGGAAACTTTTCCCTCTATACAATGTAATAGAGTAAATATTGTTGGAATTGACTGTCACTGTGTTTGTTTTTCAGAGCGAACTTTCCTGACTGAAGTTATGGAGATAATGACAAAGTTGTGCAGCGCTCTGCAGAAGGACATTCCAACAATCCAGGAACTTCAGAGACTGATGTCAAACATCACACCCATAGAATGACCCCACAGATTGACTCCATAGAATGACCCCACAGATTGACCCCATAGAGTGACACCATAGAATGACCCCATAGAGTGACACCATAGAATGACCCCATACGGTAACCCCATAGAATGACCCTAAAGGGTAACACCATAGGATGATTCTATAGGGTAACGTCATAGATTGATTCGATATAATGACCTCATAGAATGAACTTGAAAAACAACCTCAATCATCCAGATTTTGTCATATCAGAAACTTTCTGTAATACATTCATATTACACTGTGGAAAACTTAGATTTGCTCAAGAAGAGAGAGAGAGAGAGAGAGAGAGAGAGAGAGAGAGAGAGAGAGAGAGATACTATTAATCTATTGGTGCTATATCATTTACAGTGACTTGCTTATGAATGTAGATTTTGATTGGTTATGCTGTTTGATGGCTTAGATTTATTGTACTGTTGATGAATTTTAAGTAGACATATTGTTGAAATTTGATTGGCTCAACTGTTGAAAAATCTGATTGGTTATACTGTTGATGAATTCCGATTAATTATACTGTTGATGAAATCTGATTGGTTATATTGTTGATGAAATCTGATTAATTATACTGTTGATCAAATTTGATTGGTTATACTTTTGATGAATTTTAATTGGTCATACTGTTGATGAATTTTGATTGGTCATACTGTTGGTGAATTCTGATTGGTTATACTGTTGATGAATTCTGATTGGTTATATTGTTGATGAATTCTGATTGGTTATATTGTTGATGAATTCTGATTGGTAATACTGTTGATAAAATCTGATTGGTTATACTGTTGATAAAATCTGATTGGATATAACATTGATATATGGTCAATATATGTATAAGTTTTGTGTATCCTGGTTTGTTATCAAGTAAATAGTTTATTATTTTTATCCTGTTGATTTTTAATATGAGAAATATTTTAAAGATTTAAAAGTATTGGGTTTTTTTTCACTGATTTATATATTCATTTATTTTTTTTACAAATGTATAACAAACAAGCTTATTCATACAAAGGTTTGGTGACCATTACGCAACAGAACAACTTATTTGTAAATGTTCAGATTAAAAGATTGGTCCTCATTTATTTTATGGAGAGAGTTCAAGTAGTGCAATAATTTATCATGAAGACTTAGAGGTTTGCTGATAAATGCTTTACATCAGTGTTTGTTAAAATAAAGATATTGTGGCTATACTAATAAATCGATAGCAACTGATTGTTTGTATGTTTTTGTTTGTATATTTTATGTAACCTCCTTTTTTTCAAATAACGATGAATGAAATTGCTATTTTATCTAGACAATTTAACTGTGGAAAAGTTTCCATACTAATGGTATTTGCCCATTGTAGAAAGTCAACAAAACAAATAACTGGCTTTTCAGAAAGCAAACTTGTTAATAAACTCTGCACTGCAGTTGAAGTTTTGTTTGTTAAATGTTTAGGGTAGATCTGACAGATACTTTGTTGACCTCTCAGCATCCTTAACCCTTAAAAGAACACGAGTATACCATATACTGGCACACACACACACACACACACACACACACAAAAAACAAGAGGCCCATGGGCCACATCGCTCACCTGAGGAACAATAGGTATGATAAAATCAGCTTAATGGAGTTATAATACAAACTATCTGGACAATGTAGTAAATACATGTAGATCCTGTTTAAATAAAAATCCAGTTTTCCCCTGGATATTCTTATGTTTATTATCATTAGTCCCTTTTCTAACAGGATGATTTTATAGTCATATCACATGTTGAGCATTGCAGTTCTCAAAAAGATCATAAACAATTGTTTATATATAGGTTACTTATAAACGTTCATCAAACTCTGAACCCCTTGTGAGGCCCAAGAATCGTTCAAGGGCCAAAGTCTAAACAACAATATGTCATAATGATTGCATACATACGAAAGCCCATTGAGCTAATTTTCGTAGGAAAAAAAAAAATCTTTTTCGCGAATAAGCGTGTAACTTTCGCGAATAAAAGCGTAACTTTTGCGAATAAACGCGTACTTTTCGCGATTAAACGCGAAAATTTCGCAATTAAACGCAAAACTTCCGCGATTTAACACGAAATTTTTGCAAATAAACACGAAACTCTCGCGATATAACGCATAAACAAATATTTTTTTTTACCTACAAAAATGACCCTAATCGAAATCGTCCTCAAAAATCGTACATACAAGTAAAAATATAAATTATAACATTTCAGCTTTTATGAATATTTAAAAATGTTTTACTTTGTAAAATTTTATTCCCAATATGGCCCTACCCTACTCCTCAAGATTTTGATTTGGACACATTTGAATCTACATTATCTGAGGTTGCTTTAACTAAAGTTACAATTTTTCTAGGCAAATGGTTTTTTAGAAAAAGATTATTAAAGATTTCTCGCTATATATTCCTATATAACCCCCCCCCCCCCCCCCCCACCCTCATTGTGACCCAATCCTACCCCTGAGGGTCACGATTTGAACAAACTTGAATCTACACTACCCGAGGATACTTAGACACTAGTTTCAGCTTTTTATACCATTTGGTTTCTGAGAAAAAGAGTTTTTAAAATTTACTCAATATATTCCTATGTAAAAATTTGACCCCATTGTGGCACCACCTAACCCCCGAGGGTCACGATTTTCACAATTTTAAATCTACACTACCTGAGGATGCATCCACACAAGTTTCAGCTTTCCTGTCTGATCAGTTTCTGAGAAGGAGATTTTTAGAGATTTACTCTATACCGGTATATATTCCTATGTAAAAATTTGACCCCCTCCCCCATTGTGCCCCCACCCTATTCCCGGGGATCATGATTTTCACAACTGTGAATCTAAACTACCTAAAGATGTTTCCACACTAGTGTCAGCTTTAGTGTGTGACAGAATCTAATTCAGTTTTGTCAGCAAATTTATTTTAGTGAATATATTCAACCATAAAGGTCTGCTTAAGGAGGTTGATTTGTATTTTTAATTGGAAAAACTACAATAGCAAAACTCTTTATTCTTTAACCAACAGCAATCTTGTATAAGTCATTTAATTTGAACGTGAAATATGTTTAATTGAGTTTTATATTTTATATATATCAAACATTTGCCCAAATTTTTTTTTCAGCATTTAAATAAATTACTCTTTAAAATCTTAATGACTTTTCACAATGTAATGGCAATGGTAATGCATTACTTTGCTCATGTAATGGCCAGGGTTGTCTCCAAGACCTGGGAGGCGGGGAATTCCCCCGCCTAAAGTGACGTAATTACCCGGCTATTACTGCATTTCAAACACAATCTAGCTATAAGGTAGACCTCCAGATCCCCTTCTACTTTTTTATTTCTCCCTTCTACTTCAATTTTTAGAGACAACCCTTAATTGGTAATGTAATGCATTTCTTCAAGAAAATCAAGTAATGGTAATGGTGATTTAATGCTCAAATTCATGAAGTAATGGTAATGTAATGCATTACTTTACAATATAATTCGCCCCAAGCCTGCCTACCAGCAATGAAAAAAACTCATATCAACGAATTCTCCACAAATTAATAAATTAGGGTTCCTTCTGTTGGTATAAGAGAATACACAAAATTACGTCCCCAAAAACCTGTAAAATTTAAGCAATCCACGAAAATTTGCCTCCTCGAATTTAAGTGATTCCACAGTATGATCTTAATAAAAGGACTTTTGTGTGATCTGATATTACCTTGAAACTTGACCTACAAACATTATTCAAGATCATTGCATACTCATTGATCAAAGGCACCATGTGTTTGAAGTATGAGCCAGATTGGGGCAAAGGGAGAGATTACGTGCTCTAGGCAAGGAGTTTTCATGACCTTCACATTCGACATTGAAAATAAGTCCAAGGTCACTGCATACATTTTAACCAAAGGAACTATGTGGATGATGTATGAGACAGATTAGGCAAAAGGGAGTGAAGATACGCTCCGGAGAAGTGATTTCAGATGGATTGTAAGGCACCTGCAGAGCAGGACCCTAATGAATTCTCTTAATCTACTAGTTTGGTTGAAATGTACTGTTCACAAGACAGACAGATGTCTTCATTATAATTTTATTACTGTCTCACAGTCTCGCCTACTCATAATTAACTGCTTATGGCAACCAATAACACATACTTAATTAAGTATGTGTTATTGGTTGCCATAAGCAGTTAATCAAAAGAGTAAACTCTAACTAGATACGATCTCGTTACGAGTAACGAGTAGGTCTTCCGTTTAATTTTTTAAACGATTCGATTAAAATATCAATGAAATTTCAGAATTCTCCCTCAACCACCTCCTTTTAGATAATGTATACGATTGTCAATATCCTTTAAAATGCTTAACAAAGAGTTTTGCTTTTTAACATACAGCACATTAAAGATTTAATATTTTAGTCCCCTAAAATCTCTAATTACGTCATCAATGGGTTTGGAAATGAGTTTTACAAACAGATATTGCTGCTATCAACAACATTGCTTCTATAATGCATTACAAAATCTTGATCATTTTTAAGGTATGAGTAATTGAGTTTAGGAGTCTATTGGCCTCTAATTTAAGGGGCCAGCCCCTTTTTCTTGATTTTATACAAAAGGTCTCATGAATACTAACATTTTTTGTTCTTACATCCATCTAAAATTGTTGATCATTTTTTAGATACAAATGATTGAATATTTTAGGGGCCAGCCCTTTAGATCCTTAATGGGGACAAAAATTCGTCTTTTGATAAGTTGAATCAATTTAAATCATTTTTTCAAACATTTTCTCTTCTATGATGTCTAACAAAATATGTATACTTCTCTAGTTATTTTTCGTCAAAGTTTAAGTACTTTGGCCCCTAAAAATCCCTAATTACGTAATAAATGGGCGTGGCAATGATTTTTTCAAATAGATATTGGTACGATCAACAACTTTGCTTCTATAATGCATTACAAAATCTTAATCGTTTTTAAGTTACTTGTAATAGAGTTTACGAAGGCCTTGGCCCCCAAAAAAAGGGGCCAGCCCCTTTTTCTTGATTTGTGTGAAAAGGTCTTAAGAATACAAATATTTTTTGTTCTTACACCCATGTGAAATTGTTGATCATTTTTGAGATACAAATGATTGAATATTTTAGGGGCCAGCCCTCTAGATCCTTAATGGGGACAGAAAATCGTGTTTTGATAAGTGGAATCAATTTAAATCATTTATTCAAAAATTTTCTCTTCTATGATGTCTAACAAAATATGTATACTTCTCTAGTTATTTTTCGTCAAAGTTTAAGTACTTTGGCCCCTAAAAATCCCTAATTACGTAATAAAAGGGCGTGGCAATAATTTTTTTAAATAGATATTGGTACGATCAACAACTTTGCTTCTATAATGCATTACAAAATCTTTATCGTTTTTAAGTTATTCGTAATAGAGTTTATGAGTGCCTTGGCCCCTAATTTAAGGGGCCAGCCCCTATTTCTTGATTTTGTTGGAAAGGACTTTTGATTATCTACCACTTTTGTTATATATGTTTTAACAAAATATCAACTCATAAAAAGATACAGATCAAAACGTATGAAAAATTTGATTCGAAATTCGTACCCAATTTTCGAGCCTAGGCGAGCTCATAGAAATGGCGCCACTGGCGCTAAAAAACTACATTGTGCACAACTTTAACCTATGGTCTACCTATCCTGAAAATTTCAAATTCCTATCTCTGATAGTCTCTGAGTTTATGTCTGCACAAAATGGGTCGTAAAAACTTACAAAATCGGCCGTAAATCGGAACCGGAAGTGCCGATTCCAAAATTTCAAAAAACTTCTAGAATTATGACCACTGGCAATCATCTGTGAAAAAATGGTCGAAATCGGCCGAATAGTTTTCGAGATATCGCGTGCACAAAATTTTGGGAAAAAAATAATAATAATAAGAAACAGTACGAAAACTATAAGGTCTTCCGTTGGAAACGGAAGACCTTAATTAGGGATTCACTGTATCCTCGCGATTGTTCGTTTCATAATTAGCACTTTTTCTTTTCGATTATTGCCAATTTATTCTTGAAAGATCAGAGGATTTATTCTTGAAGAAATCTGATGATAGTTAATTGTTTTGAAATCAGTATTTCATTAAAGGTATTCAAAATATGATACAAAATTCATAAAATTTTGATTGGACTGAGCTGTTCTCAGTATGGTCCGCTATGTCTTAAATTTTGGGCTGAACCATCCTGGCCGGGCGTTATTGAGTTGAACGTCTGTGAGACAGGGTGTCTGACATTCACTTACACCATACATGTACATGTATATAATGGTGCCAAAATAAACAATTAAAAACAAAAAGTTACCATAGATGTAGTTTTAATCTTAAAATATGACATGTACATATATTAATACAAATGGGTATATAACACTTGGCCTTGTATAATAACAAATTCCACCTGTTCTTTTTAAACACTATCTGTCTGTCACCTAATTAACACAACATATCTTCATCAACATGATTCATCTTGCCATTTAATTAACGCACTCTCTCATGTACACACTCGCACAAAGCTGGGTAATCCCTAGATTGCGACATTTACGAGTAATTCACACTCGGTAATTGTCGCTGTCGGTTCAAATCCCCGTCGGAATCAATATGATTTTCAGTGTTAATTGACATAGATTTGTTCCATGTACTAACAGAAAATGTCTACATCTAGCTTTATCATTTATTAGTTAATTAAAATTGAATGATATTTGTCACATACTTCATGTTATATATATACACTCCATATCACATTCTTAAAGTCGTGTGGAATACATTATCTCCTAGATTGTAAACAATAAAGCATCATTGTCTTTTACTGCATCTACCATGTTTTAAAACCATTCATAACAAACAATGAAGAAATCTGATGTAAATTTATCTCAAAAAACTGGCATGAAATAAAGTTAAATGACTCTTTTTATATGTACCTTAATATATTTTTTCATGTGAAAATTGATAAGCATTGATTTTAATGTACACATTTATATAATAATACTTGGGAGGTAAGAAAACAAGAGGCCCATGGGCCACATCGCTCACCTGAGGAACAATAGGTATGATAAAATCAGCTCAATGGAGTCATAATACAAACTATCTGGACAATGTACAATAATTCATGTAAATCCTTTATAAATAAAATCCATTTTCCCCTGGATATTCTTATGTTTATAATCATTAGTCCCTTTTCTAACAGGATGATTTTATAGTCATATCATATGTTGAGTATTGCAGTTCTAAAAAAGATCCCTAACAATAGTTTATATATGGGATAAAAATGTACATCAAACTCTAAACCTTCTCGTGAGGCCAAAGAATTGTCCTGGGGCCAAAGTCTTAACAATTATAAAGAATCATTTAACTGATTAGTTTCTGAGAAGATTTTTAAAGATTTACCCTATATATTCCTTTGTTAAACTTTGACCCCCCCCCCCCATTATTATTTTAAAATAAATCATTATTTTCACAACTTTGAATCTACACTACCTGAGGATGCTTTCACACAAGTTCCAGCTTTCCTGGCTGATTAGTTTCTGAGAAGAAGATTTTTAAAGATGACTCTGTTTATTCCTATGTAAAACATCGACCTCCCATTGTGGCCCAAACCTACCCCCAGGGGTCATGATTTTTACAAATATGAATCTACACTACCTGAGAATGCTTCCACACAAGTTTTAGCTTTCCTGGCTAATTAGTTTCTGAGAAGAAGATTTTTAAAGATTTACTGTATATAATCATATGTTAAACTTCAATCCCCAATTGTGGCCCCAACCTACCCCCAGGGGTCATGATTTTTACAACTTTGAATCTTCACTACCTGAGGATGCTTCCACACAAGTTCCAGCTTTGCCGGCGAATTAGTTTCTGAGAAGAAGATTTTTAAAGATTTACTGTATATATTCCTATGTTAAACTTCGATCCCCCATTGTGGCCCAACCCTACCCCCGGGGGTCATGATTTTCACAAATTTGAATTTACACTACCTGAGGATGCATCCACACAAGTGTCAGCTTTCCTGGCTGATTAGTTTCTGAGAAGAAGATTTTTAAAGATTGACTGTGTATATTCCTATGTAAAACATCGATCTCCCATTGTGGCCCCACCCTACCCCCGAGGGTCATCATTTTCACAAATTTGAATCTTCACTACATAAGGATGCATCCACACAAGTGTCAGCTTTTCTGGCCAATTAGTTTCTGAGAAGAAGATTTTTAAAGATTTACTTTTTATATTCATATGTTAAACTTCGACCCTCCATTGTGGCCCCACCCTACCCCCAGGGTATTATTTCTGCAATTTATATTCGCCCTCCCATAAGGATGCTTTGTGCCAAATTTGGTTGAAATTGGATAAGCGGTTTTAGAGAAGAAGTTCAAAATGTAAAAAGTTTACAGACGGACAGACAGACGGACAGACGGACGGACGGACGGACGACGGACAAAAAGTGATCAGAATAGCTCACTTGAGCTTTCAGCTCAGGTGAGCTAAAAAAACTGAAAAAAAATAAGTAAACCCAACTATGATCACACATTGTGTACAAAGTTAACAAGTTGATCCTAGACTTTGTCATACTCTGTATGTCATACACTGAACTAAATTTACTGACAAAAATGGAATTAGATTCTGTCACACACTGTACTAATACTACCATGGCACAACTCTTGTTAAGGAAATGGGTTTGGTTCACTGAAAGAAGGATGGGAGTTCATGACAGGATGCTCACACATACACGACCTACAGCTAAGCTGTTTGATTTTGTGTTTTAAAACTTTTACAAATGACTGACTTAGTGAGATCAACAATGTATATATCAAATCATATACACAGATTTAAATGTAATGGTACTATGGTAAACTATAGTTTGTTTAACAAAAAAAAATTCTAAGCAATTAAAAAAACATAAAAATGAATATATATGGTCTTATATACATGTAGATGGTTGTGGACTGAGTTATATTGCGCCTGTCACTTTATACGTTTCATCCAGTATTTCATTACCTTTGTATTAAAACAGGACAGAAAATGTAATCCGTATCATTCAATTCTTGAGTTAATCAGTTAAATATCAGCTTCAACTAATAATGTAAAAATCATAATGATGCAACAAGGATATTAAAAACAATGAAAAATAAAGACTGCCATACAAGTTACAAAAAAATGGGCAAAAGAGAAAGGGAATTTTGATTATATAACTATAAGTTCTATATAATTTTAACGTTTAATTCTTTTTTAAGCAACTGCATTATAGTTCCTAATTTTATTCAGCATATGGTATACAGTTCGTTATTTTAGGAGAACTGTCTCGATAGGAAGTTGATCGGTTATTTACTCCGTTACACAGAGTTCCTACAGTATTACTCTCTCTCTCTCTCTCTCCTCTCTCTCTCTCTCTCTCTCTCTCTCTCTCTCTCTCTCTCTCTCTCTCTCTTTCACAGTCTCTCTGGTTCACAATCAAAATAAAAAAGAGAATGACCAACATTCTGAAATCAAACAGATGTATAGTGACTGAGCAGAAATTTCCATGCTGACAAATTCTCTACACACACACATCATGGCACATCATAACGACACAATAACACGCCGACCAGAGGAACCAACATTCAGGTCTCTATCCTAGACCAATCAAAACTCACAACTCAAATAAACTAGTCTGTTCACAGAACCACGTAAGGAACGGTTGACGCAGTCTACAAGGCACTCTGAAGACGATGAGGATGCGTTAATTGTCGACCGCTTATCTATGTCATTTCAAGCGTCGAGCGGTGATAGGGACGAGCAAGCGAGGTCATCTGAGTGGTTGAGGGCTGCAGCGACTTGAGGGCCTGTTTAGATTCAGGGAACTTGTTGTGGTAGAGCTCCAGTCGTAAATACTTGACCGTCACTAGGCGACCTGTACAAAGTTCAAGGAATTTATTACAGTATTTTAGATTGTATCCTACCATCATTAATTATGTACAAAATATACACAATTAGAATTTTCATTGCTTTCATAAATTGAGCATTTGGACATTTAGATGTCATTTTCTGTGATCAAGGTCTACAAAGAAATTGGGAACAGGAGAGTTCTATTAAACATGCAGTATTTTGTTGTGGATTTCACGCAAGAGAGTCATCACAGAACATTGTAACTTACATGAATTTTATGAAAAAAATTCAGTTATTTCAACAAAATGAAGAATGATGTTTTTAAGGCATGTGAAATACTAATCATGTAATTGTTATTTTATATAACGTAGCACCAAAAAAGAATTTTCCAAATGATTTTCATATTGAAACACAAAACATATTTATGTGTATGCTCTTTGCTCCCTTGCAAGGTTCGTGGTACAGTGTTTTGTGTGATAACACTGAGTGCAGTGTGAGTAACAACTGAATGTCAGTCAACAGACTGAGATTTAATTACAGCCTTCGGTTCTTGTCTTACCATCAAACCACCAGCCATGTAAGGATTTATACACCTGGTAGGCCGTCTCACAGCTGTTACACTTCATGTACACACACCCCTGTAAAACAGAACACAAACTTTAAAATAAGTTCAAATAGCTGTTACAACTAATCTACCCACACCCCTGTCCAATAGAACAAACTTAATGTAGCAGTTTAATTAAACTCATCTACACACATCTCTGTCAAATAGAAAACAAATTTATTTCAGCTATTACATTTCATCGACACACAAAAAGAACACAAATTTATTTCAGCTGTTATACTTCATGTACACACACCCCTCTAAAAAAGAACCAAAAAAATAGTTCAGCTGTTACACTTCATGGGCACACATCACTGTCACACAGAACAGGAAAACATTATAACCTCTTCATTTCACACACTACATTAATCTTATCAATGCTGTTACATTTCATCTACACACACCCTTGTAAAATAGAAAACAACCAATCACAGCTGTTATCTTAACATTCTATTAATGCTGTACCTCTTTAGAGTTAGCGTCTACGAAGATATGGAGAATTCCCTTGATTCCTTTACACTTCTCCAAGATGGCGTCCTGTACATTGAGCTCCCAATCTTCATCTGTTTCCCTACAAATAGATAACCACTGAACACATTGAATGGAGAACTAAAAATATACACAGATATTCAGTAAATAATATCCCATTGCATACACTGCAAAACAGAATACCCATTACATGTTCGGGTGTTCCATTAAATTACATTAAATTTAGCGATAATCTGCCCAAAAATTTTAAGCTTATAAAATATACTTCATGTTTCTTGGAACTAGAAACACAAAGAACCAAGGAAAGATATGGCATTTGCTTCAGTCAGATAAATAAGAATCAAACAAAATAGGGAGGCAGAGAGAAAGAGAAGGGGACAGATAAAGATGGGAAAAAGAAGGAACAGAAATGAAGAGATAGAGAGGACTTACATTTCAGCATCGAACATGTTGCGTATTTTGAGGCAGGGGGTGGGGCTGTAAGGCAGGCTTCCCCCACTACCGGAGGTGGCATTGTTCTCCCCGAATGCTAAAAACAGACAGACACGATCAGTTCAAAGCAAACTGGTTTCAATTATATAATGTGGTAGATATATTGCGAAATGATTCAGGTTATGAAATGTTACATACTACATACTATTACAGTAGTAACAATACTGATTGATTAAGCTGCTCTATAGTAAGGTACATATACCAACACTGTTATTCCTGATTCTATTTTCAGTTATTATAGCATTTAATATCTCTGTTGTGTGGTACATAAATTACAGCAGTAAGGAGGCCTGATGGTCAAATAATTACCCATTAGATCAACCTAAAATGTCTAGATATGATTTGTTTAGCTCAAAACTATGACTTAATAAAGTTTAAGCTTTGATATAAAGGGGCATAGTCACGATTTTAGTCAAATTGTATTTTCCTGTTTTTATTATTTGCAATGCTTTAGGAATGCATTTCTAATGATCAAATGAAATTAGGGTGCCTGTCGTTGAGTTTTAAGCAAGATACAGGGCTTACAATTCTTCTTCATGTAAACAAGGCTCGTGCCCTGTTTTTGTTTACATAGGTTCAATATACCATTAAAAATCTTTTTAAAGCTGGTTTGTCTACCTGATTATTCATTTTAAGCATTAATAAACAGTATCTAATGGTTAACACATTCATTTTAGGTCTAAAACTGGAATTTTCACTTCAACATTCAAAATGTAAACAAACAGTTTGTTTACATAGCGAAGAATTGTAAGCTCTGTAACTCGCTTATAAATAACTCATCAAATGACACTCAAATTTTGGTTGCCTATAACAAATGCCTTACTGAAACATTGTAAACATTATAAAATCGAAAAAATAATTTTTGACCAAAATCGTGACCATGCCCCTTTTAAAATTTGAATATTTTGCTATATATTTATATAGAGCTCTTCTTTTTTAGGAGAATAATATTTTGTAAAAATGGTGCCATGGCCGTCCAGCCTTCTTAATATTTGTGCTGATAAACCGTCTTACCTTGTCCCTGCCAGTACTTCCCTCCATTGGAGCAGGCCTACAGAGATACAAAGAAATAATACAATATCATTGAATCAGGCCTACAGACATACACATAAATAATACAATATCATTGAATCAAGCCTACAGAGATACAAATAAATAATACAATATCATTGAATCAGGCCTACAGAGATACAAATAAATAATACAATATCATTGAATCAGGCCTACAGAGATTCAAATAAAGAATACAAAATCAAAACAGCTTTTATATAGTACTGTGGTTTCATCATTTTTTGTTGAGCAATAATTTTTGTGCATAATATCGTTGATTTTATTAACTAAAATTGTCGGTCTAAGATACCAGTCAACAATTTTTATTGCCAAAATTGCACAATATATAAATTAGAATATTAAATACAATGTAATGTGAGGCCATCCTTAAAAATTGTTTGTTTTGCCTAAAGGTTTCTAGACCCAGGAGGGAAGGAGGGATTTTTTTTATTTTTCAAACTTGAAGTTTAACTAATCAAAAATTGGTAAAAAAAAACCCCAAAAACATCCATATATAAAAGAAAATTCCTTATTTTTTGTTAATAAAACTTCATCAGCTATGGTATTTCAATGAGACAGAAGGCAACTCCAAACAAACAATAATTTTATTTTGGCCTGACATTAAATCATAAGTACTAAGTAACATTAAATAATAATTAAATAATGTAAACCAACCATATTTCTTACATTAATAGAAATGAAAGAGAGAGAGAGAGAGGGAGAGAGAGAGAGAGAGAGAGAGATAACTGACCGGAAGCCACCTCCAGACAAGGAATTCCTCGCCCTGCACCGATTGGCTCTCTATCCGAATCCGAGACTCGTTGGCCTCGATAAACTTGACTGCCTTCTCCCAGCGTGGCCTCAGCTTCTGTCTGTAAATTTAAATCGCAACTTCTTACCACACCATAATCTAGCAGGCAGACTGATTGAATTTCAACACTGTGTGTGCCTGGAGCTGGGTGAGGAAATGTTCTACCCTATGGAGGTTGAAATGGGAATGTTCTACCCTGGGGTGGTGGGTAGGAAATGTACTACCATGGGGTGAAAGGTGAGGAGATGTTCTACCCTGGAGTGGTGGGGAAGGGAATGTTCTACCCTGGGGTGGTGGGTAGGAAATGTACTACCATGGGGTGAAAGGTGAGGAGATGTTCTACCCTGGAGTGGTGGGGAAGGGAATGTTCTACCCTGGGGAGGTGATTGAGGGAATGTTCTACCCTGGGGAGGTAGATAGCAAATATTCTACAGGGTTCGACACTAACGCGAGACCGGCGGCGCGAGTCCACCAAAAATTGGGAAGGTCCACCAATGGTTCAGGACCTGGTGGACTGTTGGTCCACTACAATTTTAAACTTAAATCAATTTCTTAATGCAAATTCTTACATTGAAAATGACAACCACAAATGAATAAATGAATTTCCTACCCACCACCCCAGGGTAGAACATTCCCTTCCCCACCACTCCAGGGTAGAACATCTCCTCACCTTTCACGCGGTAACTTCATTAGAATTTCCTCATAAAGAAAAGTTGAAGTAACTCTGTCTTATGAGTTCAAGATTGTGTAAATTAACCTTATTAGCAAGAAAATGATAGTTGACTAGGGGGTGAGGAAATGTTCTACCCTAGTGTAAGGGAGTGTTCTATCCTGGGTAGGTGGTTGAGGAAATGTTTTACCCTGGGGAGGTGGTGAAGGGATGCTCTACCTACCTCTGCTTGGGGGGTAGTAACTGATCCCGGACGTGAGACACTGGGATAAACTCAGGGTGTCGACTGTTGTCCTGGTGAAGCTCGTAGTTATCCTTGACCAAATCTACAGGAATAAAAAAAAATAATAGGATGAAAAAGTATTAGTTTGTGGTATGTCAAAGCTTTCATTGACAAATCTACAGGAACAGAAAAACACTGATCAGAAATCCACATTACATGTATACAAACATTAGCTGCAATAATGTAGCCCTCTCCGATTTTTTATATTTGATGTTTACTGGAGAGGGCTACAATTCCATGATTGGCTGTTCGTTCGCCCTAAAACGCGCTCGCCCTTGACGCCGTTCGCTCTAGTTTCCGTTCGCCCTAGGTCCGTTCGCTCTTGACGCCGTTCGCACTGCGTCCGTTCGCCTTATTTTTATATAGGATTAATTTATATACCGGTATTTGTTGTGTATTCTGATCAATTTAAACATTATGAAGATATATATAAATTAATGAAAATAATACCACTTCTATAAATAATGACCATTTGACTTACGGTGGCATTATTATATCCTTACGAAAATTTGTGAATTGATTTATTTTATTTTTTTAATGGTACTAAATCTAATTTTCTTATGTATTTATTTTGTAATTATAATAAATTTTACCTCATAATATAACCGTATCATAATTATGAAATTTGTGGTTTTCGACGAGGGACCTATATATCAGAGAGCAGTCTTTGCAAAGTTACAATTAAAAAAAAACATGTACAGTTGCTGTATATAACTTTAAAAAGGATATACCGCTACATGCTTGTCTCCCCACACACAGTTATAAATAAGTATGCAGACCCGCCCGTTATAATTGCTCTGGAAAAATAATGAAGCTTTGAATGAAATTACGAATTCAAATAGAACCAGGTGTAGTTTTCCTATGCTATGACAATGTATGTAATGTATACGCCGATAAACTACTGCTACATATAAAATCATACACAAATTTATGATTGTTCAAGCTATTTAATTCACATTATGTCTTATGTTATTTATCAATAATATGTATACATATATATATAGCTATTAAACTTAATTTACTCACGATATATGTTTATATCTTATGGCGCGTTATGTATCTCATTTAGAGATCAAAGGATTGCGTTACGTAAATAGTAGAATAGGTGATAATCATCTGCTAAGCTTCTCAATGAGCACTGTAAGGTCTCAATTTCTTTGTTTAAAAAAAACACCAAGCGGATCATTATAAAAACAAGACGGTTATCGACAATTTACGGCAATAAAATCTTACAATTATACCAGGTACGTCATTTTTGATGAAGGAAAAACATAGAATATACGAATAATTGATAAAAGTTTTCAGTTATTAAGGTAAATGAAATAACTTATGATGTGGTTTATTAATAAAAATAAAGGGGCGAACGAGGTTTAGGGCGAACGATAATTTGGGCGAACGATAATTAGAGCGAACGGACCTAGAGCGAACGGACTAAGGCGAACAGGTGGATAGGGCGAACGAACCCGATACCCAATTCCATAGGATCTCCGTAATGGTGCAAAATTATTTTTTTAATGCGGCAGACTCGGTCTGAAAAGATCGATTTTAGATAAAACTTCCTTTAGATAAAATGATTTTTTAATTCAGGTTGAACAAATTAACCGTATATAAATCAAAACCAGATAAAACACATCAGCGTGTTTACCAGTCGTCTTTTTCAGCAGCCATGACAGTTCTCGCGTGATTTTATGGGATTTACGCTTGGGGTTTTGATGGGCTTGATAACGTGAATGTCAGTGTAAATAATCGATCTTACCTCGTTATATCACTAAAACAACATTTAAGGAAATGGTACATAATGGAAAATTCATATTTACCGCGTTAATTATGTTTAAAATAGGGGAATTCCTATATTCAGTTCAAGATCCGCTTCTGAATTCTCATTGGCTGTCCCAAAATAAAACCGGTCAAGGTCAGTAAACATGGCGGACAAATTCAACTTTCGTTGTTGACATTATACACGAAAAATAACCGATATATGGACTATACTTCACATTTTTGGATTAATTTATGCATTACACATCTACAACGTTTGAGTTCAGGTAAGAAATGCAAATGTTATTGTCATTTAAAAACGATTTGAGACGAAATCGTTGCGGGAGTGAATCACTCCCGCACTTGCACCATTACGGAGATCCTATGGAGTTGTAGCCCTCTCCCAAAAAAAATAAATTGGGAGAGGGCTACATTATTGCAGCTAACAAACATAGGCTTGGATTTTATCCATATCATACACATATTTATGATTTTTTCCACACCACACACACATACAAATGATATTATCCACATCAAAACACAGACCTATGACATCATACAGTATAATACAGACCTATGATTTTCTCCACAGACCTATGATTTTCTCCACATACAGTATAAAACAGACCTATGATTTTCTCCACATACAGTATAATACAGACCTATGATTTTCTCCACATGTAACCAGTGTAAGTAATAAATGGTATTGTTTCAGTGTTTTTAATTAATTGTGTGTATGTGTTTGTTTATCGTATGGTGTCCTGTCCATGTGTGAATGTCCACGTGTGTTTGTTTATGTTTACCTGTTGTGACGTGACGTACCAAATACCTGTTCGACCAGTTTACCTGTAGATGTTTTCTATTTTTAACAACATACTTACCTTCCCGCTAAAACCATAGTTGCCCGCACACTCTGCGCTACACCCTTGAAGGGAACAGACTTATGTATGATATCTACTCTATGTAGCTGAATACTTGGCAGTGCTTGGTAAGTACATATATTCTGTTTTAATTATAATAAAGTGTAATTGCAAATTTTAGTAATATTTATAACTTTATTGTAGGTTTATCTTATATTCATTATTTGAGAATATTAAAAGTATAGTCACCCTGTATGACTGTGTCAGTTATAATTTCTCTACCGACCTGGACTACACACATACAGTATAATACAGACCTGTAATTTTTTCACATACAGTATAAAACAGACCTATGATTTTTTCCACATACAGTATACAACAGACCTATGATTTTCTCCACATACAGTATACAACAGACCTATGATTTTCTCCACATACAGTATAATACAGACCTATGATTTTCTCCACATACAGTATAATACAGACCTATGATTTTCTCCACATACAGTATAAAACAGACCTATGATTTTCTCCACAGACCTATGATTTTCTCCACATACAGTATGATACAGACCTATGATTTTCTCCACATACAGTATAATAAAGACCTATGATTTTCTCCACATAAAGTATAATACAGACTACGATTTTCTCCACATACAGTATAATACAGACCTATGATTTTCTCCACATACAGTATAATACAGACCTATGATTTTCTCCACATACAGTATAATACAGACTACAATTTTCTCCACATACAGTATAATAAAGACCTATGATTTTCTCCACATACAGTATAATACAGACTACGATTTTCTCCACATACAGTATAATACAGACTACGATTTTCTCCACATACAGTATACAACAGACCTATGATTTTCTCCACATACAGTATAATACAGACTACGATTTTCTCCACATACAGTATGATACAGACCTATGATTTTCTCCACATACAGTATACAACAGACCTATGATTTTCTCCACAGACCTATGATTTTCTCCACATACAGTATAATACAGACCTATGATTTTCTCCACATACAGTATAATACAGACTACGATTTTCTCCACACACAGTATAATACAGACCTTTGATTTTCTCTACATACAGTATAAAACAGACCTGAATTTCTCCACATACAGTATAATACTTACATATGATTTTCTCCACATACAGTATAATACAGACCTATGATTTTCTCCACATACAGTATAATACAGACCTACGATTTTCTCCACATACAGTATAATACAGACCTATGATTTTCTCCACCAATTCAAACACACACTTCTGTTCCTTCTCCATTCTATTCCGGTGATACCGCCAGCTGAGGAAAGCCAGAACCATAACTCCAACACCTGTTAATAAATTGAGCTAACATTAAGATAAAAATTCAAAAAACTTAAATGAAAAACTTACCAATCCTTGCTTTTATTTTGAAAGCATATTGATGTGGTTTTTTGTAAATAAATATGTGCTTACTTACAAACATCATCAAAGTTATATATACTTGCAGCTTTTTGAAGACAAATTTAAATTGACACCTGGAATTGGTTCTACTATGGATTGTTTAATAATAAATGAATTTGACCTAAATCTATTATTAATCAAAAAAAGAAAGAAATAATTCACCAAATGATGTCCCCACGAAAAAACTGCCATAACTTTGCCCCTAGGTAATTTAATGGTTCCTAGTAATTCAATTAATATTTCCACAGTTATTCAAATATTTAACAAGAAACTAATAACAAGAACAGAAATTATAGCAGATTAGTTTTCTTCCTTCTTTTGTTACTCTTTTCCCTTACCCTTCCCCCGCTCCCTTTTTCAAAGAAAACCTTATCAAAATATTGTTCTGGGATCAGTTCCACAAAATGGACTAAGAGAATCCAGATCATTTTTACTTACAGCTGAGGAGCAGCACTAATCCATACAGGATCTTCTCCAGGGATCTCCAGATCCGGGCCACTAATCCCAGATTGGGATCAGCCTCCAAGTAATGTATGTGTGAACTGTTATCCACTGGATTCCCTTTTTCATCGTAAGCTCTAAAATATATGAGTAACACTGAATGAAAAACAGCAGTAAAATTCTGCAACATTTTGTTAACAAAACTTCTTTTACAAAATAATATTGATTTAAACAGTGCACTTCACTGAAATGATCATTATATGTGTACCTAAACAATTAAACATTGTAAACATTTTTTATATATCAGACCCTTCATATGTTTTTGTAAATTCAACCAGAGTCAGATTATCTGACATACAGCTCACTGCTGTTACCATTCCTGGTTATTACATGTACCTGATGTTCCATTGGGGATTCAGAATTATCAGTTCTTTTGCTTCATCCTGAAAAACATATTTGACAATATAGAAGCCACAAAAAGAAATTGTCTTTCATTCATTCAATTACCTCAATGTTTTGTATCCTTGCATAATGATACTTATTGCAGGAAAATCATCATATCTTTGTCAACTTTCTATATAGCAGCACTGTACATCTTATGATAATGCCTTGAGAGCTATTTGGTGTTTCCTCTTAGCATCTTACGCATGTCACCATGTTGAAGTTAGACAATTTTTGGGTTGAGATACAACACCATATTCACATCCTCAATACATGAATCAGCATTTATAAAAACACTACTTGTAATTGTTCAGTTATAACTTGTGTCTTACCAAATTTTTGCCTTTTGGTATATCTTTTTCCCAAGATTCATTTGGTACTTTTTTACCATTTCCTGCAAGAAATGATATATGCTATAAGACAATGTGAATGTTATACAATGTCAATATGTTTGATGTTGAAAATAAATAATAATTCTCTTTCAAAAATTTTATATTATGAAATTAAAATGAAAAAAATTAATCATTACCACTAAAATCATTTAGTATCTTTCAAACATTGATATTATAAGACTTTTGCATTAAAAAATAATTTTAACATGATTTACATATTTTTCCCCTATTCTAAAGATGGCTAATTTTTTCTTGAGGTCTGGATATATTGCTTCAACCTGTTCATCACAAAATATTTAGATTTGCAAATACCTTTCCTTGAATGTTCAAACAGAAGGGCAAAAACAATTCTGTGTCAACTTTTTAACAGGTCAAGAGGTCATATCTTTGTCACAATGAACATCACCTGAGCATTTAGTTTAATTAATGCAATATTAAGTACTATATTAAAAACATAATTACATCTATAATTTATAATAATCTGATTTTCTCAATCGCACAGAAATAAATGACAATCTTTGAAAGTTCACAGGAATATGAACTTGATTGATACATGATCAAATCTTGGGACTTGACAAGATTTGATCACATGACAAAGACCATATCCAAGTTAATATTTTCACAAAGCTATTCAATATTTCTTAATTAGACCAACCTTCATTTCTGAGATATTCTTCAATCTGATGTACTATCTTCAGAGCCTCGGAACACTGAAAAAATGAACCTTTATATTTATACACTTTAGCCACTGAAGTTTACATATTATAATTTCTGGAAAATGAAATCCAATCTAATAAAACTGTCATCATAAAATGCTAATTAAAATCCATCCCTTTATTTGGTTAAAATTTGTGAAATTAACACCCTTTACACAAGAAAAGAAAATCGACACTGTAAACCAACTCTTATTCGCTTGCGATAAATTTTTGCAAGGTTAACGAGAACCTCATCCTTGCGACTATTTCTCGCTACAAGTCAGTCCTTTTCTTATGGTTTTTGTTACAACATGGGTCTGAATAAGGCTTCATCGCTAACATTAGTTGCTGCAATTTGCAAACAAGTTTTTCAGTTGTTAATCGCAAAATAAAGTCGCTGCAAATAAAAGTTGTTTTACAGTAAATTCCAAGTGTTACTTTTCACCAGATTATAATCGTACACAGCATTACCTCTGATTCGTTTTTTCCTATGGGGAACACTACATCTGTTTTTCCTACAAAAAGTGAGAATAAATTCTTTCATAAATGTACCATAAATAAACTGACAGCTGAAGCATACTAAAACAAACTGATGTTACTGTTAATGAAGCATCGATTCTGTCAAACAACGAACATAACTTGAATACTTCTTTAAAAAAGTACTGTAAATGTACAACATTAGGCTGTGTATTCTATTCAGCGCTTTTGGCGGATTGCAGCATCCGCTAAATTAAGTACACAGCTAAATGCAATACATATATGAAAAAGAATAGTCACGTTCAGAAATACGCTAATTCAAATCTACGCCAACTTGTTCAACAGGTCCAGCACAATCTCCAGATTTAGCTATATAGCTTGAATAAGCTAAATAGCTTTATAAAGCTATTCAAAATAGCTTAATAAAGCTATTTATATGCAGTTTTTGAAGAAAATATTAATTGTAAGAAATGGACGAAAAATCGCAATTAACTTGCTAATAATATTTGCGCCACTGACCATTATAAACTTGACCCAAATGTAAGATAGTTTTAACACTGCAGCTTTTAAACACTTTTAAGCAAAAAATATATTTCCATTGTTTGGGTAACTGTTCACCACTTTGTGTGCAATGAGGCGTGGATAAGTATGATTTCTTCTCATTGTGATAAATTATTACCAATCAATTATCTTGTTTACCATAACTGACCTCCTTTATATTTCATTCAAGAAGTAACTGTGTGGTCATGAACCAGTTGCCCCAAAACTTTTAGTGCAAAGTCTCTTAAGGAGACGCAAACTAATGAGTAATCTTTACATGCATTGTTAACAGAACAGTTCAAAGTTGAAAAATATCATTGCACTAAAGTGCGATTTTTTATACATACTGAAAAAATTACACATTTAAGAAAAATGTATGACAAAATAGCTTAATGAAGCTATTCTGAATAGCTTAATAAAGCTATTTAGCTTATTCAAGCTATATAGCTAAATCTGGAGATTGTGATGGACCTGTTCAAAAACTAATTTCCGCCAAATATCGTAGACGCCAAATATCATACGTTTACAGTAAACTATTTGAAAAAGTTGCAAACATCCACATACCCTGTTCTGAGTTACCATGGTTACTGCTGCCTGTTTCTTGACGTAGGTAAATGTACGTGGCACCCACAACCAAAAAGAAACCGATGACTATACACAGAATGCTCGTAGATATAAATGAAGCTCGGGGTTCGTATGAATGATCAAAATGGCCGTCGTTTTCATCCTGTCCCTCCTTATTGTCTGTGATATTATTCAGCTTGCTGGGTGAGTACCCAGACCATGTCGTATTCTTTTCCTCTTTCTTTGGTTTTCCTCGGCCAATAGACCGGCGCTGTTTTACAGAGCGACCTATGGGTGACTCGTAATTATCAACATAACTGTCTTGTAAATGGAAAGTCGTGTTCATTGACTTGTTCTCCACCTCGTAGACACTTTCCTCGGGGTCAGAGTCAGTGAATTCATTCTGATAATCAAAGGAATAGTTCCTGGAATTATTGGCTCCGTCCACCTCTTGTGACAGGTCCGGATATAGGGATTTGAGGGGGACGCTGGGGGCTGCCGCTGTCTCACTGTTGGTACCACCTACCCCACTTTTCCTTGTGCTACGACGAACTCCGGCGCGCGTCCGAGGCGGAGAAATCTCTATGGTATCTGTTTTAGAGTATGATAACACCGGTCCTTTCTGGGTACTTTGTCTCCCGAGCATGCGTCTAATCGGCCCCGCAGTTTCCTCCTCACTTTCTTCAGCAGAACTGAACTCGATATTTTTTGTTGGTCGGGCACGAGAAGGCGTCGTTTTCTTCCCTTGATTGGCAGGTCTGTCGCGAGCTTTGAAATGGTTCAACTTTTTTATCAATATTGGCCGCTTTTTTCGATCGATCGGCACTTTCACTACTTCGCCATAAGCTTTTAACTCTTCCACAAGTTCCTCGTCTGTAATTTTGTCCGCCATATTTGCGGCTTACACCGGAAGTCTTTAAGTAAACACTGCGCATGACGTATATGTGACAAAGGAGCGGATCTAAATATTTACCAATATTAAACAGTAGGCATGATACAAACTACCAACAACTTATAGCAGAGTACTTTGTTTGTAAAGATTTTTTCATATATTCTTAAGTTAAACATTGAGCTACTTTTGATTTTTTAGGTTTTTTAAAGAATGAGATTTTAATTCCCCCTGTAATCACAGGGGCTCGTCACGAAGTTTCTTCAACCTTTTATATATACCACCTCTATACTAATATGTTTTACGGTGCGACCGTTGGGGCGAGCACAGCATGTGATCAAACAATGAATTATAATAAATTAATAAAATAAAATTAACAACGTGAAATTTGAATGCCAAAAAATAAAACATACCTATTTTTCAGTAAATTTTCATTATTCATAGTTTATAAGATTTGTTATAATTTATTTATTTATATGTAGAACAATAGTTTAATCTCAGATACAATGTTGTTAAATGATAAAGATTTTAATATATAAATATTCATTGCACTGCATCTCCTCTTTTAAAGTGATTGTGATTATGATTGATTGATTGATTTCCCCCTTTTTTTTGCAGTAGGCATTTTTTCTTAAACTTACATATAAAACTTGACTCATCATAGAGCTCCCCCCATGCTAATTTTTTTTTCATTTTTGTCAATTTATACATAGAAAATCGACTTACCATGGATTTGCCCCTCCACTTAAAAAAAATAATTAATGTTTAATTTTATTTTTAATTTACGCTTAAAAATATTTGCTTATCATGTTAAAAGAACATGGTGTTGCCCCCCCCCCCCCCCCCCCCGCATGTAATAAATGGAAGTGAAAATAAAGAAACCATTGAACTGCTAAAGAGCTGAAGGATTAGAATTTTCATGATTTATTTTTCTTTTTGCTTACAAAGATTTTTTGGATGAGGCTGCCATCCACCCACCCACCCCCTTTAAAAAAAAGCGCTGCTACGTATAACGTTACGTTTCAGGAAATTACCGTAATTATAGTGAATAAAATATTTGTGAGCATTCATCCAAATTAGTGCAATTTACAACTGTTTCCTGTATCTGAAGAAATGTCCTTATTCGTCAGCTGTTCTTTATCTTAGCCTTTGCAAGATTTTAAGAGGATTTTGGTCATTTCAGCAGATTTACAATAACTTCAATTATAGTGAGTAATTTCCCCTTATCAGTGCTTATTGTGACGTCAAAGCTGACGTTGGTTAAGTGTCGTCTTACTCTTTAAAACTCCCCTGAGAAATAAAAGTATGCGAAGTATACTGTTTTATTTACTTAAAAAGCATGATGTTCTTAAAATTACACATCTTATAAGCTTTTCAAAGGTTTTACTTTGATTCTCGGGAGAACGTGATGTTGGAACGTGAGGTTGGAAACCATTGGTACTATGAATTGTGGGTCAAAATTTACTGACTCCGAAAAAATATATCGGATCAATGTGTAAACGTTTGTGACGTCACACGATTATTTTTGATTGAAAGTGTACTGAGGTGGACTTTAGAGGTAACATTGACTGTATGTCGCTTACATCGTTATTGTTTTTACTGTCTAAATTTGTCTTGCTGATTCTCGTGAGAGTGTGAAGTGATAAAAATTGCCATGATTACAGGGAACTACTGGGACGATTAAAACGATGCATTACTGGTCCGATTTACTGACGCCAAAAAAATCCGTTGAATGAATGTGCAACTAGTCCGAATTTTCTATTCACACACGCCTTGCCGGTAGAGCTCGCTTCGCGCCGGCGCTGTGGGCCGGCGAGCTGCGCTCGCTATAATTTTATAGTATAGAGGTGGTATAAATAAAAGGTTGAAAAAACTTCGTGACGAGCCCCTGTGCTGTAATGTAAAATTCCATGCTTCCTCATTGTGGCCCCACACTACCTCTAGGGATCTTGATTTGTATGCTAACGGAGGATGCTTCGACGTAAATTAAAGATTTTTTGGCCAATTTTTTGAGAAGAAGATTTTCAAAGATTTTTTTCCACACAAATTACAGATTTTCTGGATAAATGGTTTTTGAGAAGGTTTTTGAAATATACCAACAAATTTTGAATAATTCTAAATTACATTTATTTCCCTTTAAAGGAGACCTGACCCTTCATTTGAACAAACTTGATAGCCCTTTTTCGAGGGATACTTTTTGGCCAAGTTTGTTTGAAATTGGCCCAGTGGTTGTGGAGAAGAGAATGAAATCGTGAAAAGCGACCGACAACGGGCAAATTTTGATCAGAAAAGTTCACTTAAGCCTTCGGTTCAGATGAGCTTAAAAGTCAATCAGATTTATGTAACTATTTTGCAAAAATACATGGACAGGAACACATTTTAAAAACTTTGAAATTTTCTTTAATTTTGCTATTATTTGGATATTTAGGATCACAGGGTTCGGAATATTTTTTTTTCAAAAATATTGAAGATACTGAAAAATAATAATTTATGAGGAAACAAACAAAGAAGACACAAAAACAAATAATTTGTTTAAAAATATAATTGATGTCTATTTGAGTCAAATCAGGGGACGGTATATAATCCGGTATATGATATTCACCAATCAAGGGCCCTGGGAGGAGGGGGGAGGCATATACAGTATGAAAAATCGCGCGTATGGTAAAACCCTCCCCTTGAGTTTGTTTCCTCAAAACCTTTAGCTGCAGGACTGTAGCTCCCGGTCTGAAAAAATTCGGATGGACGACCTGGGAGGCACTGTAGCTCCCAGGTCGTCCATAAGAATTTTTTCAGACCGGGAGCTACAGTCCTGCAGCTACAAAACCTTTAGCTATCACCTCATATTTGTCCGTTTTTAACTCTGAATCATAAACACTCTGTTTATTGGATTGTTTTTTTTTAAGTTTCATCACATTTCACTTCATTGTAAACTAGGCTAGATGTTCATTTTATATTTTAGTTTTTAAAATTCCGATTGTGTGTGTGTGTTTGATAAGCTATATTAATATTTCTAAATTTATAAACTCAATAACTGTTTTTATTCTCAAGAAATTGCCAACATGGTTGTTGTGTATTCATGAAAATATTTTTTTTGAAAAAAAAGAAAGGGAAATTAAAAGGTTACTTTCCGAAATCCTAAAAATCCTAATCCGTGGGGGTGGGGGGTGGGGGGTGGGGGGCAAGTATACTCTTCAATTCAATTTCACTGTTTATTTCCTTATTTTCTATTCAATTTTTACACGGTCACAGAAAAGTGGGGGGCCAACTCCATGTTAATTCAATTTTTTGTATGTAAATTTAATTTATTTTTTTTTTGTGTCTTCTTTGTTTCCTCATAAATTATTATTTTTATAGAAACATTTAAAATAATGAATAAATCCGTAGGTTTTTATAAACTATAAACGTAGGTCGATTACACGAGATTTTGAGATCAATATTAGCTGCGGCAACTTGGGGTGAGTCATGATGATCTTAAAATAGCCCCATTACATCATCCTGCCGAGGTTTGGCGATCGAAGGGTGTGTGTTAGGGGTATATCAAAATCCCTAAAACTTTAATATTCAGGGACAGCAGAGATTAAATTTTCGTCAAATTTTGGAAATCATTTAAATGTACGACCTGAAGTTGCTGGAATATTAATTTGCCAACAATCAGTTAGAGAAAAAATGTTATCATTATATATGTAACGTTGGGATTTAAAGCGAAACTATTGCGGAGGATTTATTTTAAGTAACAGCGTGAATTCCACGCCAGGCTTGGCGCGCTTCTACAGGTATTAGACTCATACCTGTGACAGGTAGGTGCCCAGTGTTCAGGTGATGGTGTGCCTGGGACGGCGGCCGGTGAGTACCATTATTTACAGCTCATACCACGTGTACCCATCGTAAGGTTAGAAGTGTCACTGTGCTTTTATACAACCATATTCAGTGCTTTTACAACCACATTCAGTAATAATTTTTCATTTTTGTTTTCTGAAATTTATATATGTTTTATTCATCGAAACATTTTTATATCCATGATGAAGAATACATCTAGTTATAGTACACGATATTTGCTTCATGCAGGTACTTGTTATTGGGGGAGAAGGTAAAATGAAAAAGGTCCCAACTTTTTTTTTTCAATCTGCTCTTTCACACTTTTATGTGAAGTTTCAACAAATGAACACAGTCTTAATCCGAAATTCATAAAGCAAATATAATGAAATGTATGATTAGATATTTGTCCAACTGAAAGTGACTTTGACAAGATTTAAGCGGAAGCAATGAATGTTTTGAGTTATCTCCCTTACACCGATTAATCTCGAGTTATACGCAGCCATTAACATAGTAGAAACCATTTCCCTCGATCGTATTAAAAACAAGAAATCAGTTTCCTCATGTCAACCCCCCCCCCCCCCCCAAAAAAAAAAACAAAAAAAAAACGGAAGGGATGGGACGTCAATGCGCCCATCAACTCCCTCTCTCTCTCTCTCTCTCTCTCTCTCTCTCTCTCTCTCATGAATGGGGTTGTGGGACGTCACGAGAGGGTTTTGACACTGTATAATCACGCGATCGTGTTGGGAAACATAATTCGGCTAAATCGCCCACTGATGTCCATCGCCCGATTTACTCCAATAAACCCCAAAACTATGAAATGAATAAAATGCATGAACCACAAATTAACCCCCTATAAAAAAAATCTTATGAGAGCGACCAATTCACATTTCGAATTTGAAGGGGGGGGGGGGGGTCTGAGAAATGATTTCATTTGCCAGGGTATCATAAGACTTTACTATGTAAATTTAATAAGTTTAAATATTCCAGGCGGGGCCTACTGACCCCCCCCCCCACTGCAATTACATGTATGTACGTGTAAATTCACACGTGTCGGAAAGTTTTAACACCGTGGAATCATTGCAAATTCGGGGTGGCTCAATTTTCTGTGGGTTTGTTGGTCCCTCGCCAACATTTTAAAACAGCATTAATTCATTGATAATACAAATAGATCCCATCTTCGCTAGCCAAGGGTTTTCGGTCCACTTTGCTCCCCATAAACCCTTGGCGGATTTCATTACGAAAACTCGGTGACAAGCTCCGTTTTATGATTGGCTGCAGCTGCGAGTAGCTGATCCAATCGCAGTGCTTGTAAATATAAACTTTAAAAGAAAACACATGTGTGATCTTTGGTAAACATTCGGTGCTTTTAACAAGTTGAGACACAAGTTCTCGAGTACAGTGCCTCCCCAACGATGGTCTAACCAGATCGCTTTAAAAACCTATATATTTTACTAGGATTGACCATAGTTCTACAAACTTGTCAAGGCTCGCGTGATAGCACGGGAAGTAAACATGGCGAATGTAGAAGTTGCCTATCCCGTTAGTATATACGTTCCTGCTTATGGTTATTGCTTTTAAAGGTTCAGTGAGCTCTGTTTTATTTAATTTCTTTGGTCCGCAATATTCACGACAACGATACCTGATTTTATAGCATGAAAGCTTTCATATAAATCGGCAACTTTTTCACTCCTGGTACAGGTCCTTACAAAACACTATGAATAAAACAATCCGTGCTTTCCCTAGGTTATAACTTAATTCGTATTTATTAGCATCGTTAATTATGTTCCGATATTCGGTAGTCAACATGTTTTCAAGTTGTATTAATGCCGTAGTGTGTATATAACCTGTTGTTTAATTCGATTAAAATGTAAATATGCAAGGGGCGCAACTCAAGTTACTCGCTAGATAGCGCCACCACATCACCGAGTTTTCGTAATGAAATCCGCCAAGGGTTTATGGGGAGCAAAGTGGACCGAAAACCCTTGGCTAGCGAAGATGAATAGATCCATGAAAGTACTTCTCCGGGAATCCGAGAAAAAAGCATTCTATATTATAAACTAATATACTTGTTATATAGATCCTTCATATGCTAAAAATTAACTTATCCTTTTTCCGAAAGTTAGAATCAATACATTTCAAAAGACGAAAAGCGCATGATCATCATGTGTCTTACGAATACATTTTATGTATCAAATAAAAAAAATGGTCGCTCAAGCCTCGGTCTGGAGTCCGCATAGCCCCCTAGCTTCAGAGGGGAGATCAGCTCAAGCTAGCCATGGTTTACGACAACGATCAAATAGAAGGCTTTTATACTGTGTTGCACATTTTCTGGTGAATCAAAACCTTTCGATATATTTATTTTTTTCTCGAGGTGCAAAGAAACTATACTTGAGAGTATCGTAAATGTGCAACCCAGTATAAGTCTTCTATTTGATCTCTGTGCTGTGGTTTACATCTTCGCTAGCCATGCAATAATGGGGAGCGGATAGGCTAGCAAAGATGGTGGTTCACGACGGCTTATATAAAAGGTGACCTCGGTTGAATCGGTAATCATTTCCCGGATTGTTTCCGAGCGATGCATACTTTTTTTTCCCTCCTATTTTTGTTTATTTTATTTTATTTTTTGGGAAATGATATAGTTGGTATGTCGATGAAGTCAGCGCTGCCCATCCTCAGTTTTGCTAACTATTCTTTTTCGTTTTTGATTTGGTTTATTTGTTTGGTTTTTTTTTTTTTTTTGGGGGGGGGGGGGTTAAACCACAGGCACCTTATGTTGAATAATATAATTCTACAAGTAAGATATTTTTCTGCACTGTAACAGTACTGTATAGTCATTATTATAGTACAAGAAATTATGTTACTATACATAAAAAGATATATGTTTGCATAATTAATTTCCTATGCGACAAGTTGTGAGCTGGTCAATGTACATGTTGTATGCATAGAAAGGTAGGGTAATGCTATAGAGTGGATGCATAGAAAGGTATGGCTAATACTACAGAGTATTATCATGTAGCTTAATTAAAGCCAGGCTTATTATTATATATATAGTTATCCTGGCGAGAGTCTTCCTTTATTGCTGATAAACATTTCCTGGAATCAATGATCAGATTTCTTATTAATGAGTTCAACATCTTCCGAGACAAAATACAAGTCTGTTAGACGTTCGTATTACGAGTTATGCGAGGGTCACCTTTCTTTGAATGCTCCACGCACACGAGGCTAGCTATATTAATGGCATTGTGTCTGACTGGACGGAGTTTTATTACAAAATCACCCACGGTCATTTATTGGATGTTAATAAAACAAGGAAGACCTGTTTTATTAAAGATTTACGTGCCGCTGAAATAAGTTCCTGGTTGTCCCCTGGACCGGTATATCCGGATAAATCAATGTATGACCAAACAATCACATCGTCGGCCCACTGTGTTGACGTTGCTGCATGTCTCATATTTTCCTGATTTCATCTTATTAATAAAAGAAATTTAAGACTCGGTCTCATTATAATTAGACTTACTGCTATATCCCTACTTTGTGGAAGAATGGTATCGTGGAGGAGAGCTTTAGTGATTGCATGTTTAAAAGCACGAGTTTAAGGAAATCAAGTGAACCCCACAGCCCCGTTCATAAGAGAGAGAGAGAGAGAGAGAGGGGTGCATGTTTGATGACCGCATTAGGTCCACAGGAAAAGTCATTTTAATTGCATGTCAAGTACATACTAATCTTTCCTTCGCTGTGATAATTCCTTAAGAAAACACGAAAACACTTTACTTCAATAGCAAATTAATTCGCCATGATTTCTCACGTTTTGACCTCTAAGGCTCGTAGCATTGATTATGATAAGTCATCATGAAGCATTGTTCCGCGTGCGTCACCCCCAGGTGATTAAAAATTGGTACCCGGGGTGTCAAACCATCCAAGAAATCAACACCTCTCGCGGACCGGTCAGGGTTGAGCGACTCTTTGTCGGTCACGTGATGTTGATATATACCCGGTGAGTGAGTAGTGTCCTGGCTGAGTGTTTGGCACGCTTTGAGTTGGCCGGAACAAGCAGTGCACGCTGAACAGAGCTAACCAAGACTTCAACACGTGATAAAATGGAGACAGATATTCTCAAATGTAAGTATTCTGTAGTTTTTAATTGTTTGCGTTTTAATCTTCTGGGCATTGTTTGAAGTTTTAATTCTGCCTCTTTACACTTTATTAAAAGTTACTGAAAGTGGTGTGCATGATTTCCTTTCACTCCGTTGACATGAAATCAAACATCAAGCGGCGTAACTCTGACACATTATCGAAAAATGTTCAGTGCATATATTCTCTTACCTCCCTTGGTCTAGTTCTTCAACTGGTAAAGTTATATTTTAACAGTGTTTAACACGTCCCTTGACTTTCGGCAGGATTTTACTATCTTTTTTGCATAGAAACAAGTTAGATTCAAAAGCCCGAGACAAGTTTGCTAATTTCGCTTCTAATATACAATATACAATATCCCGTGGAATTAGTTATAAATTCTCATCATAACATATTAAATATTGTCATTCAGCGTTAAACTTTTAGAAATGTTACAAGTTTATCAATATGAACAATAGTTTGTAAGCTTCAATATATTGTATGGAGATAAACCCTTAGTTAATAGAAAAAATAGTTAGCAATCAATCGATCTGATAGTGATAATTATTATTTTATCATAAGTTTGCCGAAAAACTCTCTTAAGAAAAATGTGATTGATAACAAGAAGTACAGATATAATTTTTATTGAGATATATCCCAATTGGGACAATAAAATCAATTCCAGCGACCAGTCCTAACCTTATTAATCACAGACAACTCGCATCTGAGCAGACATGAACCAGCTTTTCACGAAGCCGATTGTTGCTCGATATTGAATTAACATTCCTTCTCTGTGAGTGTCTCAATTAAGCCATTGTTTCTTTAGTGTTATCAGCCATATGTTGTAGTTATTTTGACCACAGGTAATGCCTTTAATACCTGTAATCTGATGCCTTCCTTGTCCCCTGGTCATTATTCAACACCAACAGAGAGCGGTAACTTGTCACTCCGGTTTCTTATCAGTGTGATACGAGTAGCTTCCCTTTCCTTACTTGCACAATTAGACCCCCCCCCCTTTTTTTTTTACTCAATATTCAAGAATAACTTCCTTATAAGAAAAGGGTTCAAAGTATATCTAAGAATAACATAAAATAACTGTACTAAAAAAATATCTCGAGATACTCTGTAATATGATCAGGCGCTTGTGTTTGTAAACAGTACAAATTATCAATTTTGTAAACATTCCGTGACTATACACGGTAGGTATTATCTACACGGTTATAGACCGTGTTTTGTGACCCCTTGATTATTGAGAAAGGCAGTAACAGGGTTATCATTTACCAAAAGTCACGGGGCGATTATTTGTTGATTTAAATTCTATATTTAGCGTGGGTAGATACGCAAGTCCAAAGGTATTTCTTTATCACCTTTCGCTTCAGCTCATCTACCCGTGGGAAATCGCGGCCTGTTCCGCGCGCTAGAGAGAATTATCAGTTAGACTCTGAGAATTAAACTTTTGTTCCTTACTATAGTAATTGGCCGCATTTTAGTTAATAAATTAATAACATCAACACTGTTTTTCATAATACAACAAATGATTAAAGTTATACAATTGTACTTTAGCATTTTTTAGAGGAGAAATATTTTTCCTGATCCATTTGATAAGATCCCTTTAAACTAAATAACACGCATTTTAATAAAAAAACAAAGGGTTTGATTGAAGATTCCAAACTTAGTTCACAAAGCGCGCGTACTGTACATTCAGACCACGCTACTTTGTTTTGGTTTCGAGGCGGGGATGAATCGATATGTAACGCAATACGTCTGTTTCGAGATAGCCTCCCTTTGCGTAGCTCTTCGCGCGCGGAGGTAAATTTTGTCTCGGAGTAAACCGGAAGGTGGGACAGATTTGTTTATATTGACAACTATGCCGGTCTATCATTGCTGCGTGCCAGAATGCACATCTTCGACAAGAAAACTACAAGATTTGGATAAACATCCACACATGAAAGATGTAACGTTTTATTCATTGCCTAAAAAGTCGGACCAAAGAAGAAGAAATCAGTGGATAAGGCTCATCAGACGGGAGAAGTCTTGGGTGCCGAACAAATATACAAGAATTTGTTCTTGCCATTTTGAGCCCGGCTCAAATACTCCGACATTATTTCCATACAACAATTTTAAAAAATCGTCTTATACTAGGTATATTTCTTAATGAATGCCTCATAATAATATAATATTGACTGTTGAATATTGGCAAACTTAATGAGCAGACGACAGTTCTTTCTTTTCATATATAAAAGTTTATGATTTCTTTCAAGCTCATTGTTTATCTATAGAATGTGATGAGTGTCATGAATATAAATTCAGCTGTTTTCACGTCAAATATTAAGGATTTTCTCTGCTTGTTAATGTGAAAATATGTTTAACACTATTATTTATAACTCTTGATTGTTAAAAAAACCTAGCCCTTTTCTAAAATGAAATTGATTTAACAGGAAAACAAGCAACTCTATCCAGATGCCAGTTGATATCAGTGATGAGGAGGAAACTTCAACAGAAAGCAATAGTGGCATACTTCTTCATCATTATGAAGAAGACAACATCCCCTACGTTGCTGAGGAATATGAAATCAACACCAGTCATGATAGATCTGAGGGTAATTACCTATCAATCAAAAACATGCTTTTTACCCTGTTATCATACATATTTTAACTGTCGTTAAATTTTTTAAATTGCAATAAAAAGGAGTATGAAAAAACTTCATAATTTTATATCTGACTTTTGATATTATTATTTATTCAACTCTAAATTTAAGCTTTGAGTTTTAAAGAAATATAATTAGTATGACCATTCATTGATTATAACCCGCTGTATCACTTTATTTAATCTCATTATAAAATTAATTTTTTTCAGGTGTGAAGCATGTGAAGAAAGTGGAGTGTGTTACAAATCCTCCCTTCCTTGATCATGTTTATGCTGCTGGTACATCACCAGGTTCTACTGATGTGAACGTCCAGGATACAGCAGTGCAAACGGACATGACCATGAATGATATCAACATAATGTCTGATCAAATCCACCAACTTCAAGCAAAACTTGATGACAAGACCACTCTTTTAAGAGATTGTTTTATTGAGACTGTTACCAAAAATGATGAGAATGTTAAATTGTACACAGGGTTACCGTCACTTGCTATGCTATTGGGTATTTTCAATATTTTATCTGCCAAGTGTTCTGCATTAAAATACTGGTCAGGTCCACCCAGTGCCCAGGAGAAAAATTACCAGAGGAACAGACATGGAAAACCTGGTCCATCAAGAAAATTATCTTTTTATCAGGAATTTATTCTTTCACTTGTTCGCTTACGTTTAGGATTATTTGAGTTTTGTATTGCTGATCTGTTTGGTGTATCTAAAAGTAGGGTTTCCCAGATTTTTATTACTTGGATAACTTTTATGTCAAATGCATTTGGAAACTTTTTGAGATGGCCATCTCGGAGACAAGTAAAAAAGTATATGCCATTGTCCTTTAGGAAGCAGTACCCTAATACACGTGCAATTATAGATTGTACTGAATTTTTTCTACAACGACCTAGATCTCCAACTGCTCAAGCAGCTACATATAGTACATATAAGTCTAAAAACACAGCTAAATGTTTGCTAGCTATTTCACCAGCAGGGAATTTTACTTTTGTTTCAAAACTTTATGGTGGCAATGTGTCTGATAGATTTATTACAGAAGATTCAGGGTTTTTAAATTTTGTAGAAGAGGGTGATGACATAATGGCTGACAGAGGTTTTACAATAAGAGATCTGCTTACTGATAAGAAAGCCACCCTGAATATTCCTCCTTTTACCAGAAAGTGTCCATGGGGGAAAAAGAAACGCCTTAATGTTAATGAAATAAAGCAGACACGCAAGATAGCCAAACTTAGAATTCATGTAGAGAGGGCTATACAGAGACTTAAGTTATTTAGGCTTATAGGAAATGTAATTCCATGGTCACTTAAACCAGTTATTAATCAAATGATTAAAGTTTCAGCATTTCTTTGTAACTTAATGCCAACTCTAGTGAGAAAGTAGAAGTCTTTATGTTGTTGTTTTTCAAGAATCAGTTTATTTAGAGTTATATAATGACTTGTTAATTGGAAAAGCATGCACCAATATTTGTGCACTTTGATTTCAATTTTTCCTGCAATGTTTAACATTCATATATATATATATATATCTATATTTATATAGTCATGCAGTAAATATTTTTCAATTAGATAAATAATCATAACATAGTATTAGCATTTTTAAGTACTTAATCAAAGTACTTTATCAATCATGATACAGATATACCGGTAATTGTGTTTTGCTAGTTAATAATTGTTCATTAAATATTTGCATTAATCAAAATACACAATAATTACTTTTTTTGTAATTTTGGTTGTACAAAATTCTCAAAAAATATCTTTGATTTTTTTAACAATGAATTCCAAAGCAATGGATCAAAAAATATTCTTTCACTGTAAATTTGATGTTTTCCAATTTTGACACCACCTTCCAAATACACTACAAAATCACACCACTGTACATTTGCCACAGCCATCTGTGTTTGTATTTGTGTGTACCAATTAGAGTTCTCTTTCAATTTCATACACCCATTCTCATCACTTTGAATACGATAATTTTCATTGAAAATCTGATCTAAAGTGTAATTTCTAAATTTGTATGGACATTTTATCTCGAGTACTCCTGTTCCACAACACTTACACTGCAAAATTCCATCAGGTGAAGCACCTAGGAATGGTACATAAGGATTAACAATAAGACCTGTGGTTTTTACTTTACCACTTTTGTGTTCTGAGACATACTTTTTTTCATATAAATTTCTTGCCAAAACTTCTCTTTCCTTACCATAGATAGTGGCAGGTGTTGAAAATGATGTACAGTCATTACTTAATATTTGCTTTACAATATAGTTGTTTGGGTCATTTCCTTTATAGTTACAAACATTGTGCATGACAGAAGATGTAATTCTGCCACATCTGTATTCATACCAATAAACTGACTCAGATTGTTGGTCAGTAAGCCTGTTGATTTCAGTACAATCTGATTCATCAAAGCATGTTGATAGGTAGTCAAAAATTGATATACCGGTATTTCCATTTGGATCAAAATTTGCAATACATTGTGGAAGAGTTTTGGGTACATTTTGATCATTATTATTATCATTGTTCATGTCAAGAACTTCAATAATTTGAGTGTCAAACCCTTTCACTAAATCTAAAAGCATTTCATCAATATCAGGATTATTTTGATTAACGATGGTAGGGTCAAAACAATGTTCAAATGGAAGAATACGGGTTTGCTCAGTTGACTGTTCAATTTCATCCAGCAGTTTGGGTTTTGATTCTTTACGAGGTACATCCCAAATGCATTTTCTGTCAGTACATGTTTCAGTGTTCCTATCAATATGCCTCTCTGACCACAGTGACAAACTGAACAGTAGGGCCACAACATGTTTACATCCACCATCATCTCTTAATAAAAAGATTACAATTAAATTATTATTAAATTGATATACGTGTATCTCAATGATGCAAATATTTTATCTTACAGTACATTATCCTGACTTTTCAATTGTCATTTGAATTCATGTTTTAAAAATGTCTCAGTAAATTTTACATGTGTATCTACCGACTGCTCAAAACTGGTGCCATATAACTTTTTAAAAATTTTAATATTACCTCTAATGTATGTATGTAGCCTTCAGTGGTAATTTAAATTATTTTGCATTTAATAATTACTTGCTACCATGTATGTAGTGTATGTGTATTAAGCAGTCATAAAATTGTGGCAATAATAAATTGTTATCATGATTCTGAACACAAAGTTTTCTTTCTTCTGTAGCATCAGTGGTTATTATAATCATGTGGAGAATTATTCATATTTATAAAATTGAACACAAGTTACCCAGTGCAATCACAGCCAGCAGATGTACAACTACCATCAGCACAATTTAGCAGGCACCAGGTCCTATATGGATCAGCTGATTGTGAGGTTTCTCTAATACAGAGTGATTTTACATAGATGTAGTTGTGGGATAACTCATGACACTTCACAGAGTGAATGTGATTAGACTGATACAATCTATAACCGCGTTCGGACTTGTAATTTTGTAGACGTGCAGGAGACCACCCGGCGTTCGCTTTTGATAACAAATAAACAAATAAATCGGCCTGACAAAAAACGGGAGTGTGTCTCAAATCATCAGTCCATTTATTGAGTTCTGGGGATGTTATAAACGGAAATTCAACTACTTCTCCATCAATAATTACACGACTTCTCTGACGCAGAAATTCTTTGGTGTCATCCGGAGCTTTTAACACCGGTAATTTCAAATCTATCGCTTTCTTAGCCAATTCCCGAAGTTGATGGACGCTATAGTCACTGACCGTCATTCCTCGTTCAATTAAAAACAATTTAAGTTGCGGTTTTAACATTAAATCTACGTTTAAAGACATTGCTTTTTTCGCCGCGTTGCTATTGTTTACGTTGACGATGTGTCCCACCTCCGCTTCAACTCGCGTGTTATTTGCGCCTCCTAAACAAGAGAGTTCCTATCTCGAAACCGGCGTATTGATCTAAATCGCGCCAACTCTTTTCATTGGTTTAAGTCTTATAAACACGCATACCATGAATGCAGCCAAGCAAATACTTGGCTCTAAGCCAAAGGTATATATAACGAGAAACCAGACAGAAAGCTCCGCGCAAAATAGTTCCTCGTCTGCTTTTATTTTACTTTTTGTAAAACCACCTTATTTACCTGTTATTTACAGAAATCTTACATTTGTAATATGTTAAACTATAATTTGCACAAAAAATATTTTTATGGTGCCTAAAATATTTTGGAACGCCGCCAAGTGGGCTGGGACCTCAACTGCGTAGTAATCGTGTTCTAATTCCCGCATGTTGATTTGAAACTTCATAGTACAAACACGGAGTCCTTTACGTTCAGATAACAACAAGCCTTGGTCGCGCACAGAGCCACGTCGGGATTCTTTATAAGCATTGGATTTTAACTGTAACTTAACAACAATGTGCTAGTGTTAATCATGTTCAAAAAGCAGGAAAATTTAAACATGTTTTCTTGCAATGGAAATACTCCTCAGGAGAAAGATGCGAAAGGTAGGGATTTAATTTTAAGTAAAAAATTGTCTACAATATGGACAAGCTGTTGTCAAGGAGCATGTTAGAAAATCCTCACGATTTTAACGGACTCGTTTTTATTTCAGCTAAAGACAAGGACAGCTTCACAAAGGCTTACAATGTCGGACAAACATTGGGAAGCGGTGGATTTGGCACTGTTTACGCTGGAACGAGGAAACGCGACAATATGCCAGTAAGTTTTCCCGCGGAAAGCGCGGAGACGCGCTAAACGTCATTAGGTGCACATGTCAAACTGATAGTTTTTTGACAAGTTTTATAAAATGTTTTATTTTACTTTTTCAGGTCGCTATTAAGTTAATCGCCAGAGAAAAGGTGATCGAATGGGGAACTATCAACGGACATCAGGTTCCATTGGAAATTTGTTTATTGAAGAAAGTGTCCGCATGTGCTGGAGTTATTAAAATGTTCGAGTGGTATGAAATGAAAAATTACTTTGTGATTGTAATGGAAAAACCAGAACATGTACAAGACTTGTTTGACTTTATTACTGAAAAAGGTGCTCTTGATGAGGAAACTAGCCGAAAGTTCTTGCGACAAATTGTGGAAACTCTGATCGCCATTCATAAAAATGGAGTTGTACACAGGGACATTAAAGATGAAAATATTCTTATAGACTTGAAAACAGGAGAACTTAAATTAATAGACTTTGGTTCAGGAGCATTTTTACGAGACACAGTGTACCTAACTTTTGATGGTGAGTGTCAGAATATGGAATACTTTACTGAATCTGTTTGGCATCACTGGATTTTATTTAATTTTTTAGTTTAAAATCTCCCCCAAAACTGGCTCCTCCTTATTAGGTTTTCCCGTCCCCCGCTAGAGTTGGCAGATGCTCTGAGCAGGTCAAATTTTTGCCCCAGCAGCATTCATCTCCTCTGCAGTAGTAGCTATTAATAGCACAGCAGCAATGGCGCTCAAAGGGCTACTGCTGATGTTATCTAATCACTTATTTGATTAAACTGGAGTTGACCGCTGGATTAAACCACGTGTTGTGGATTAAGGTCATCTCTAGCATTCCTTAACACCGGGGCTTTAAATGCATAGTTGCCATAAACTGTAGAAAGTAAGCAAGGCTCTGTTATTGTGCAATATGTCACATGACAATAGTGGTCTCTATTTAATGTGCCCACGATCATTCATAATGGGTCTGGGTAATTCAAGGCATTTAATTCGCCAGGTCGATATGACTTTGCAAAATTAAAGATATAATACTTGTGGCATAACAAATTTGGTAATATTCTTAAGTTTTGGGGAGATTTTTTTGAACATATGGCAAGATTAAACTCTGTAACCTACTCAAAATGATTTGTGCAAAATATTCCTTATTCATTGGAGCGTAACCAATGCCCTAGAAACTTCAATCAACAGTGCCGTGATGCTAAACAGAAATAAATTCCACCTGTACAATGAATTACTCATACATAAACCTATTTGATCTGCAATAAACCGACTTGGTCACTAATTTATGCAGTTTTATAACTTTTCCTGCGTTTTTGTTTTTCAGGCACGAGAGTGTACAGTCCCCCTGAATGGATCAGGTTCCATCGCTATCATGGCCGCTCAGCAACCGTCTGGTCTCTGGGAATTCTGCTGTTTGACATGGTCTGCGGAGATATTCCTTTTGAACAAGACGATCAGATCATGAAAGCCGAAGTCTGCTTCAGGGGAAGACTTTCACATGGTAAGCTTATCTTTCGAACTCCTAAACATGAAAATTTGATTACTCTTGAATATTATTTTAAATTTTATTATTGCATTGTGTATAACATTCTCTTGTTTTGATTTTCAGAAGTGAAAGACTTGATCAAGAAATGTTTGTCCATCCGTCCGTCTGACCGCCCCAGTCTAGAGGATATTCTCAGTCACCCATGGTTGGCCCCTGCCCAGCTGTCTGTGGACAAACTTGCAATTCGTACCCCCTCAAACAACAACATGTCCTCGACAGGTTCTGTGGATGGGGAAAGCATGAGCAGCCAAGAAAGCATATGATAGCGGTAGAAACTTTAGATCCCCAATAGTGTTCAACGCCCTGAAGACGCGCCAAAACAAATCTTCAACGAACCAATGCAAGTGCTGGCGCGGCACTTCCGATTCCGAAGCTCAGGGAAGTGTCCGACTGACGGACACCACGCCGAAAAAACAGTCCTGGGAATATTGGAAGTCTGAAGGAGGAAGGCTCTTCTCCAAGAAACCTTCTTTTTAGTTGAAATATGAAAAAGTACTGGATGCCAAAGAAATTCCTGACAAATAAACGTTTTAACCTGAAAGGTGCGAGAACTCTCTGTGTCTAGGGAAAGTGATGCTGAAATATGCAACCAATGCTCAAATACTGTATTCATTTGAAAGGATGATCAATTCTTTTTGTAAGAAATTGCAAAAAAAAAATTGCCCCAGTAATTGATAAGGTTCAAACAATTGAGTTTGACCTTGACACTGCCATTCCAATGCAAGTTAGCATAAGAGGGTACTTTGCATTGCTGAACAATTTCCCCAAAGCATTTTCAGAAAATGTTTTTTATACAAATGTCTGGTGCTATGTCAATCAGTAATTCGTTAACTTATTAATGTGAGCACATTTTACACCAACTTGACAAGGTGCCCTGGAATTTTGCCATATTGCACCATACAGAATTCTATCTTTCGACGTTTTGGTTTTTTATCAACAAAACCAAGAAAAAATGTAATACTTTTGACTTAATACTCTAAGATCATTTCTCTTCCGAAATATCACTTGACATTAATTCCATTGTCCTGGTAATTTGTATGATTTAATTATTCATTGTTCAGAAATGCAGGTATTCCATCTACCTGTAATAGATTGCCTACACCTCGTAATTCCGATAAGCCGTGAGCCAGCTAATATTATGGATTTTTCATTTGTAAATAGTCATTTTAATTTATTGTATAAATGAGTGGGATGTTTTTAAATTTTGGAGAATTGTGTGTGAATTGTACAATTGTGTTACCCGACATGAAATGTCACATGTATGTAAGGATTATTTATTACGGGTGTGAAATTTGCCCCTCATTGCATCATTGTTGTATATAACTTATTTTTTTATGAATGATTAATAAATGGAAAAAAATCCTCGTTTAAAAATAATAAAATAAAATTTGAATTTTAAAACAAGTCTCCTTTTATTTATTATCTGAAGGCATCTGGAAAGAATTTTACAAGTTTTTTGGTGGTGTTGTTAAATATGAAAGTATTTGTCAACTCTGCTATGGGAGCTTGGAAAACTATCTTTTCTGAAGTTTTCAGTTGCTGGGTAAACATGGTCAGTTTCTCAAGACATGCTTTCTGTTGTCATCTTTTTTTCATGGATTGGATTCTGGTGTTCTACTTATTCTTTAAAAGTTAAAAATATTTCGGACTGTTGGGTATGTAAACAAATAAATGAAAAATAAATTGTTCATGTATGAAAAAATGCTGGTCTTCCTTGACGCAGCCATTAAATTCTACAGGTCTAAAACTTGAATAAGATATTCCCCCGTGAATCCATTATCGCGACATTCTTGGCTCGCTGCCAACGGTAGGTAAAAAGTGTATGTATACAAACTGCGTAGATACTGAACTCTTAGCGACTAGCGGATTACCGCGGTTATATACAGCAGGCCTCCATAGCGTGATTCCCCGCCTGCTAAGACAAGGTGAAAACTAGGTCACGGAGTGGTCTCAATGGTGTTTACGCAACCGTAACTTATCGCATGGCTAGCGGAAGGTCAAGGAAATATAACCATGGTGCGCAATTTTTGAGAAAGAATATTCCTACCTTTACTATTTTGATTTTCGTTCTGTGTTTTGTCACTATTCTCTCTTTCTCAATATTTTTTCTCTCTCAAATCTCTCAATTTTTCTCTCTCTTTTCCCCCTCTCTGTTTCCTTCTTAACTTTTATCCTTCTCCTCCTCGAAACTTGTGCCTAATCCAATATGTTCCGATGACCCCCCCCCTCTCTCTCTCTCTCTCTCTCTCTCTCTCTCTCTCTCTCTGTGACGTCAATAGGTCCCCATAGTTCCGGCCTTCCTCTCGACAGAATCCGGCAGAGATAGCCACCAGGTTGACAGGAGGACACATGACGTAAGAGCCCCGAGTGTCCAGTCTCTGTTACCCGGACCTCGCGTGCGCACAGACAAATCGATTGTCCGTATTCCTCGTGCCGATCTACCTGTAGCGCGCGGACTACATAGAGCCGGTATAAGGCATAGCCAAAAATGTGAGAACAGAAAATATACATCGATCGACTTGATGAGAGAATGAGGTGAAAATGGGTGATAAAAAGCGCATTTAGAAAATATTTCTAGGAAGATAAATCGACGACTGAAGAATTAAAAGATCCATCGTGCAATGATATGTCTAAACAAAGAATACGCCGGGTCAGAGCGAGTGAATTCCGAGAATACAGGGCTTCCTTATGCGTGATTTTTTAATTTTTTATTTTACGAAAATAGAGGGAGAGAGAGATAATCAGAGAGAGAGAGAATGAGAGAGAGAGAGCATAAAGATATATCTACGCCTACACATACTATATACACTCACTATTTAGCCACATTCACTATTATTGATATTGATTTTTTTAATAGCTGACAAGTATTATAAACAGAGCAATCATTTTGCAACATTGAAAATTAAAATAGTAAGAATAGAAATAACACAACAGGTGTCATGAAGCATTATAATTTGGGGAAAAAACCTCCATACTCAAATCCAGGGGTTATTCTTGAATTTACTTTTTCTTTTTTGAGGGCTTTATTCTGTTTTTAGATTGCATTCATTTTTGTTGTATCTAACATAAGGTTGAAACATGAAGTTTCTTTACGTAAAATTCCCAGCCGTGAGAACATTATGCCTACTTCGCCAACTGTCTGCGTGGCCCAAAACGACAAAGAAGTGTCTAAATATACCACCGACAGAATGGATCACGCCATTATTATTGAATTTTCGTGTTGTAAATATCAAAAGTAGCAACGCACTTATCACGGGGCTAGAATAACTTTAGTATCGCGGTGTATTTTGGGAAATCTTTTGTATTGTGACAGAGAAAATATTCTTATCTGTAAGAGAATTAGATAAACGGTATACATATATACAACGGGTATCAGGTAGACCGAGCACGTCTCCAATTCCAGATAATAAGCCTCGGTCCAAAACATCGGGTCACGAGCACACACAGACGGGGACAACGGTCGTTCGGTGCGTAGCGTGGCAAACCTCCGCGAACAAACATGATTAACTACGTCACAGATAAACGGGGAAAGTCTAATTTCAATTCGGGGGAAAACTAGGCTAGGCCCGGCCCTGTGACCTAGATATTTGATTAGTGATCAGGTACATTGGAACAGGCTTATTTTAGAACCTCTGTGACATTTCTTACTTCAAGTCGTGACTTCGAATTTCATTGATAAATATTATAAAGCCGTCGAAGCGAAAAGTTTTGAAACAAAATCTTCGTGTGAGTCACAATTCACCGCAAAAATAAATGGCCGATAGAAAACGTCTGGTGTTTATATGTTTTTTTGTATATTTCAAAATTTAGTGCCGTGTAATTCATCACCGATTGCACCATGAACATCCAAATTACCGTGCTACTGTTCAACAAGGGGGAAAAGTTTTCCCTGTCTTGTTAAAATATATGCGCTTAAAAGTCCACTGTTTTCAACCCAATTGCTATCATACTGAGGTTATCAACCGATACAAATAATTACATTGCTGCCGATATGGAAACTTCTTTTTAATGAGCCTCATCCTCCTAAGCGATTTCCCCGGTTAGGACGGAGAACGGCGGTAACTCGATCCCGACCCCAAATCTTTATCTCCAATGTTAACATCTTAATGTCCGTTGCTCTTTGTAAGTGAATATTTATGGATATACATGAATTCATTAAATTGCTACTTGTTGAAACAAAACATGAATGAGGCTCATTAAATTCCGATTACTCGCCCCCTTTAACCCTTGCTGACCCTTGTTCACACCGGTCGACGCCCGCCGTGGGATTTGACTCGTCGAGATGCACTGAACTACAAGAACAGGTTTTACTTTACACAAAATGAAAAAAAAATAGACACTATATTGATGTGAACGCATTCATTGGAATCTTCCCGCGCAAACACGCGAAACATTCATTCATTCATGTCGCACCAACGATGAGTTTATGTCCTCGGCGACGTCTCGCGGCGGGGGCCATAGTGTTCATTGACTCCGTACTTGAGGACGGGACTAAATCCCGAGGAATGTGTTCTCCATCATGAATTCCTTTTGAAAACTGATGTATGATTTTTGATCTTTTATCAAAGACCCGCCAAATGTGGAGTTATTTATCGTCTGCTTGGGTTAGGGACCCCGCGTAAGCTGCCCGGCCAGGACGTTACCCTAAAGAAAAACAAACGTAAACAACTTTTTGTTTACAAAGCACGTGAGGTTCCCGAGGATGACTTAAAATGCATCGCTTGCGCAATGAACGTTCCTTATTTCACTATATATATATATATATATATATATATATATATATATATATATATATATATATATATATATATATATATATATATATATATATATAAAACTGCAAGAATTTAATCTAAGCAGCTATGATGTCTTCATGCCCCCTTGTTATCGCTTTAATTAAATAAGAATAGTTTTTATTTAATCAACAATTCGAATGCGGTCTCACTCAATGATATACTTAGATTTTTTTCGTCCGGGTTTTATTAATAACTTTCAGTTTTTGTTTACATTTGTTTCATTTTCTAAGTATTATTACTTATTGACCTCTGTTTCAACAAATTCTGAGAAATTCGACTTCCGCCTCTCCGAAAAAACCGGGGGTCGCTGCAAGTGATGATACAAATACCGGAAGTTTATACCGGAAGTTATAATGAATCCCCGTGTAAATTTTGAAGGATTTACATCCGCACTCTTATGTAAAACGTTCATAAACATAACACAAATAATGTCGCGTTGCCATGCATATGGTGCTCAAATTCAAACATTAACTTTTACTATTATAAATACACGACTTAACACGAGTACACATGATTTGGTAAATGGAACAGATTTTTATCAACATAAACTCTACCATATGAGAAAACTGCGTGTGAAATTCTTCTTGCTGCGATCAAACGCACAAACGAAGATTGCGAGACTCTGACAGGAACCGTAAAAGTTCAAAGACGGCGAGAATGGAAGCCTCGCGCTGTAATTTTATGTCACGCTAATTTCTGGAAGCGTCCCATTTTCTGCTTTCTATACTCGCGCTCTTCGTGATTCCATAATGTTTGTTATTGAGAATGCTTCGATGATTCTGTAAATGAGACCCACGCACTCTTTTGGTAGAATGTCACAAATTCTTTTCTCTCGGCTTGTTTGAACCTGCAGCTATAAAGTGCGTCATTATAAAAATTATTACTTTTATCAAATTTCTTAGCGCGCAATTTATTTAATTTTTACTATCACACGTTACACCCTTATGTTAAATAATGTTTACAAAACTTCTGTAAAATATTAAAAAATAAAATCCATCGGGCGAGTGGGCGGTAAGCTAGATTAGCGCGGGAAATCGAGGCCCCTATCTTAGCCCCCTGTATAGGTATGGGTGACTTTCCCATGTTTTTTCATTACTTATTCAACACCTTGGAGAATTCATTTGACCTGATAATACCAGAGAATCGGGCGGCTATCTCCTTCAACCATCTCACAAAAAGGTTATAATTTGTCTGTTCTTTGCTGATAGAAAAAAAGCTCGGAACGTTTAAAATTCCTGTGTGAGCTGGACCGCTAAACCAGTGGTTATAGGATTTCAAGGGAGGCGGTTTTCCCTTCTTTTCTTTGATTTGAATTTTAAATGGTCTTGTTTTGATGTGTTTCACTTTAAAACCTCTCTTGAAGAATGAATTAAATTCCGGTCCCTTTTCCTCAATGATTTCGAACTTTTGTATTGGTTCTTAGTGAACTCAGAGTGGCGGGCTGTTTGTTTTGAAAACATGGTGATAGCGTAAGTTGATGATTGGGGTAATGCCTGAACTCAATGGAGCATACCTTGTTTCAGAGGTGAAGCTTGTTTAATTTCTCCGTGCATTCGTATGAGTATCGTAGCGTTTGTGAAATTTACCCCTCCTCCTACCAAAACAAATAAATAAATAATGACTGAACAGTTCTTACTCATATACTGTTTATTAACCTCGGAGATGGTCAGGATGAGAGAAGTTGGCGCTAAAACCGATGACGGGCGGGTCTCACGCGCCATGACTCAGTGTCGTCTGCTTCTTTTGGGGGGCGGAAACCCGTACGTTAAGATTGACTCTGGGCAAAATGGAACAAAGTTTACAGATTGTTTGAAGTTTTTCAACATGTTTGTCATTGTTTTCATTCAGAGGTTCAGAGAAAATAGGCGTGGTACAGTCTCGTCTCATCAGACGCTGATGCGGGGGCGTACATACTTATGACGTCAGCTTCATGCTGGTAAGAAAACAGGTCCTTATAAATTCGATAAGGGGGGGGGGGGGTAATATTACATGTATCAGCTATATCTAACAAAGGCCAAATGCAGAAGGGGATGGGGGTCAGAGGTAGAATTCATCATAATTGTTGACCAAAATGTTTTAGACTTACTTTTAAATAAAGGGAATGAGACATCAAGGGGGTGGGGGGGGGGGGGGGGGGGTGATTGCTACAAACAGGCGTCACAGGAGAAAATTTTGGCCGGAGGAATGAGATCGAATTACGCGAGACCATCGTCCCCATCTTATTGAGATAGCCCCACTCCCCTTCAATAGCTCCCCACCCAGCGACCGATATCTCAATCTGCGGACCAGATGTACATCCTGTTACATATGATGTTTGTTATTCCTGATATATAGAAGAATTATTAATGACCCTGACTGGCCACTCTTTTGATTGTGGCCGGCAGACGAGATGTAATCACCGTTTGTTTATTTTATGTAGCAGGGTCATATTGCGGACAGCTTCCTTCGGCTGTGGGTGTGAATGATGTATATACGTGTATGTGATTCACACCTATCTCAGCTGTATATAGTACATGTACACCTAATACAACCTGCTTGTTGTTTGTCTAGTTTTTAAAAAATCAAGGATATAAAACCGGTGTTTTTCTTTCCTCTGTATACATTTTTCTTTCCTCTGTATACATACATGTACCTGTACATATATTTCGTCTTGGTGCAGTCAAGCATACCAGGAATTTATAGAGAAAAAAACTTAGTAGGGGAAAAACATTTTCCAATGTTTATAAAACCTGTATGACCGATTCAAGGTTCACCTTAAACCGCATCAATCCTTGTTTGTTTGAAGATGTTGGTGTTTAGTAAGACATTTACATAACCTAAAGATATATTTCATTTTAAATTACATTAACTTAAAAACAAAATCACTCAGACGAAATCAAATGTCTGGTTTATTGAATATGCAAGTAAACAAAAATCCTTCTCACAGAATGTCTTGCTTGAGACCTGCCAGGCTTGTTTAGCCATCAATTGTTTATTACTTGAACAAAGTCGATTAACTCATAAGCAAATATAACAAATGTTCGTTAATATTGTGACATTGCAAAATAATCTGACATTGACATAAGCGGTTTGTGTGACGTAAGGTAAGTATCCAGTGGATGCTGATCCCGGATTGGCCGGAAACTGTCACTTGACTAATGATCGACGTCACAAACGTCTTACCACTGACCGCGAATCAAGAACCGCCAAGGAGGGATCTGTCCCGGAGGTCTATGCCGATCTATAGTGAGATCTATGCCAATCTATACTGTGGTATATGTCGATCTATACTGAGATCTATGCCGATCTATACTGTGGTATATGTCGATCTATACTGAGATCTATTCCGATCTATACTGAGGTCTATGCCGATCTATACTGAAGTCTATGCCGATCTATACTGAAGTCTATGCCAATCTATTCTGAGATCTATGCCGCGATAAATACTGAGATCTATGCCGATCTACACTGAGATCTATGTCGATCTTTACTGTGGTCTATGTCGATCTATACTGAGATCTATGCCGATTTATATTGTGGTTTATGCCGATCCATACTGAGATCTATTCCGATCTATACTGAAGTCTATGTCAATCTATACTGAAGTTTATGCCGCGATATATACTGAGATCTATGCCAATCTATACTGAGACCTATGCCGATCTATAATGAAGGCTATGCCAATCTATTCTGAGATCTATGCCGATCTATACTGTGGTCTATGCCAATCTATTCTGAGATCTTTGCCGATCTATACTGAGATCTATGCCGATCTTTACTGAGATCTATGCCGATCTATATACTGATGTCTATGCCGTGGTCTATTCTGCATTGTGCTGAGGTCTATGCCGATCTATACTGAGGTCTATGCCAATCTATACTGAGATCTATGCAGATCTATACTGAAGTCTATGCCGATCTATACTGAGATCTATGCCGATCTATACTGAGGTCTATGCCGGTTTATATCCTGAAGTCTGTGTCGTGGTCTATGCTGCTTTGTGCTGGGGTCTATGCCGATCTATACTGAAGACTATGCCAATCTATTCTGAGATCTATATTGAGATCTATGCCGATCTATACTGAGATCTATGCCGATCTATACTGAGGTCTATGCTGCTTTGTGCTGGGGTCTATGCCGATCTATACTGAGGTCTATGCCGATCTATACTGAGATATATGCCGATCTATACTGTGGTCTATGCCGATCTATACTGATATCTATGCCAATCTATTCTGAGAGCTATGCCATGTTGTAATGTGATCATTTTCTAGTACTGTTGTATGCATTGTTGTGCACTAAACTTCTACTTATTGGCAGGTCTAATTTTATTTATCAATGTTATATATCCTGACAATTGTCTATTTTCGACGCTTAATCTATACCAAGAAATAATTCGCATATATTTCCCCTCATTTTCCTTACGTTTCTTCCTTTGTCCAACCAGCACTGCATTAGGGAATTATGGTTAATCTGTGTATTTCTACAGATGCAATGTTGGTTTTGTGATGAGCGCTCGTATGGTTCGCTATGAACGTTTTAATAAAGTAGTTTCAAGGTGTAATTAGTTCTCTAACAGAATAAGATGTTTATAGACCTCCATTTAGCAGCGCGGTTGTTAATATGTTTTGCCACTATTTTTATGTATGGGTAAATTAATAAACGCTTTATGGGGGTCACTAAACGACTAACATTGACCTACTTATAGCGCTTGTTTGTAAACAGACACATATAGGAGGGAAACGATTGGCAGAGAGGAGAAAGAGGAAGATTAAAATTATGGGGAGCTATTGTGTGGACTCTTATGAGCTAGATCCTGGACGAACAGAAGGAAGAAATCTCCTCACAGTAATTGGAGGAGGGGGAGGAGGCTCTCCGGGGGCTGCAGATGGCACACAACAAAAGAGGAAGTCATCACAAAAACTGTTTCATCTCCTCTTGATAAAGATAGTGATGTGTCTGGTATATATGCTGAAACAGTTCTTCTTTTGTGGTAGAGTCGCTCTATCTGTATGATGCTAGTTACATGTACTAGCTGTATTATGCGTGTAAATCTTCCGTAAAATGCACATAGTAATGAAACATTAGTTATCTAACAACAAAGTATCTCCTTCCCGTCTTGTTTTACAATGCATTCGTGAAATTTGTTGATAATGAAAGATACTTATAAACTCTAAATGAATCATTTTACAATCTTGCCCATATCTAACTATACTGCACTGCTCACTATATACCAACTATAGGGTCCAATGGTGCCACGTTGGACATTCTTTAAAATTAATGCAATTACTCCGTTAAATTTTTTAAATAGAAATTGCTCGACAAATTTAATTACGATTTTCGGTGAAATAGTCCCCAGTTTACGCGCCTCGTGGAAAATTAAAATTATTAAGACCAAAAAAATCGTTGCCTATTTTAAAGTTTACAGCTGGGGTGTGTATACTCTAGGAATAATCAAAAGGAACCCCCACCCTCACCTTCCTCTCCCTCAGCCGACCCCACCCACACTCTATATAATATATGAACCCACCCCGACTCCGACCCTGGTTCATTATGACGTCACCTTCTTCGACGGCGAAGTATAAATGTTAACGTCTTGGACACGTCTCGAACATTTTACACGGGAAATTTGCACTTATCTCGATCAGGAGTTTGTAAGGATTGAGGTTTTGTTAAAAAAGTATGTCAAACTTCAGCTTCCGTTGGGTCCTTGGTGTGCAGAAGGAGGCCGCTGATCAGTGTTGGGGGGTTCCCCGCTCAGTGACGAGTGCTCCAGGGTAACCTTTCCTTGTTGTTTGAATGAGAAACTAAGTTTATGTGTATTTCTTAAGTTGAAACAATAACATTACAATACCACATCACCCTGTTTAACTTATATTGAACACCCTCATTTCCATTCTGTACTATATGTACATATACCGGTTTAGACTCAGAAATTTTTGAGGGAGGTGTCTAATTCAATGATTTTTTACAAAAGGAATTACACAACACTTTCTATAGCCCATCAAACCCGGATATTATTATGCAAAACGTAAGGCCTTCTCGTCAGTTTATGTATACATGTATGTGCATATAAGGTTTTCATATTTGTAAATTATGTAAATTTAGCATCATTTTTGTAAAAATATAATATCTGTATTCAAGTATTCCAATCAGGAAGTTAACTGAATATATAGATGAGCAAAAGTCAAAAGGTCGTGCATTGTTTACAACGTATACTAGTATATATATACACGTGCAGCTGTCGACACTGCGCACCTGCTAGCGAGCTAACAAGGGGTCCTGTTGTTTCTGACCTCTGGCTGTAAGGAGACATGCTTTACCTATATGCCACCGGTATATTTGGTATACATGTTAATTGAAAAGGCATGTAGCTAAGTGATATATGTAGTTTCTGTGCATACAAAACACAGCACGTGCGAACCATCTGGGCGCGTGTATCGCCTAGGGTAGGGTGGGGGGGGGGGGGGGGTATAGTGTTTGTTTTGCCACCAGTATTCTACTCTGTATTCATTACTCATTAATCTAATTTCCACTGCTAAATAACCGGACTGTCTCAATTCATTAGTGAGGGCAGCATGCAGAGCTCCATATCTTACAGCTATGCACAAAGAGTATGTAATATACTAGTATGTAAACACATGCGGCCCAAAATTGAGAGGATCATACACTGAGAGAGAGAGAGAGAGAGAGAGAGAGAGAGAGAGAGAGAGAGAGAGAGAGAGAATACATAAAAGACTTAGTTAATAGGACTTGATGTTCGTTGTCATTTGTAGGCTATATTTACCTCCTTTCGATGAAGAAGTCTGTATAGAGATACAGAGAATGTTTAAATGATAAAGTATAATGTTTGGATTTTATCATTACTAAATAAAAGTTTATGACCAAAAATATAAATAACAAATTAAAGTTTCAGGCAGATTTGATAATTAATTTGTTGACCACGTAGCCTCTTTAATTATTTACTATAACATTTGAACTGAGCAAACATATTGTGTCCAATTTGTAATTGTAATTGTAATTCCCCCCCCCCCCCCCCCGATCTTACAGAGTATAATCGGCTTTAGGTAATAGTATTATGAGACTCTGTACCCCTTCAAGGAAATAATCCCAATTAGCACCGATCTGAGGAAATCTTAACGGGATAAGCGACAATTGGAAAGTCCTCGAGGATTTCCCTTTTTTATTTATTTTCCTGTTTTTCTGTGGTTTCATCTACGTCACACAGACTTCCGGCACTTTGTCTCCGCGCGAAATCAAGCGATCTGTTTCCGGTCAACCGACTTCTTTAATTTCATGAATTGTTTGGGAGAGATTGTAATATATTTATTTATAAAAGAAAGAAACGTTGAAATCGTGATAATCCCTTCACTGGTTTCTATTACGTGTTGTGATATTAGATCAATCCGGGTCAATAAACGTGATAAACATGTACTAAGTATCCTATGTTCACGGTTTTGGGATGTATAAGAGAGAGAGAGAGAGAGAGAGGGGGGGCATACGCGGATCTAGAGGGGGTAGGGAGTCTGGTCCTCGGACCCCCCCCCCCCCCCCCGCAGACTCAAATATCCGTCCGAACCCCCCCTCCCTCGGAGAAATTTTCTGGATCAGTGTATGAGACGGACGGACAGACAGAGAGACACAAAGAGGAAAGGGTAATTAGAAAGAGAAAGAGATATGCAGATGATGTGAGAGAAGGGGATCGAGAGAAGAGGATCGAGAGAAGGCAAAAGACAGAAGTAAGAGTGTTCACGACTATACCTAAAACTTTATCTAATACAAATGAACAGATTATAATAGGAAAAGGTCCCCATTTCAATGCTTTAAAGTGCAAACACACAGATTTGCTGCTAGGGAGTGTAAGGAGTAATCTCCACAACTGTGAATGGATGTCCCTCTAAAACAGTCCACGAGATGACCCGGCCCTGGTGTTAAGCCTCTTTATCAAACAAACTCTGTTTGCGGTGTAAATTGAATTGGCCCTTTCCCCCGTCACCCGAATGTACATTATGTAGGTGGATATCATCTTAGCAAACATGACACACATTCCGCCGACAGAAATTACAACATACTGAGTTAGATAAAGATTAAAATTTCGATTAAAACCAGAGAGTTCTGAATTCTTTCACGACTGGTTATTAACGATTTTGAATTTAAAAATTTAGATTAAAATATATACAGGCAGAGATTCATGTGGGAAAAAGTTGCCACTTAATTTTGCACGGTAACCCTTTATCATTTCCCAGCACTTCATAAGCGAAAAGATTTTGTGACTTATTTACAACGAAGTCTCGTCAAATTATTGACAGATTCTTACACCATGGCGGACTGACACCGGAAATCGTGTTTATTTCAGCGACAAATACAGAATGACTTCCACTTTTGATTGTGATTGGACTCCGTTCCGCCCCAACCAATCCAAATCCCACAGGAACGTCAAAATAACATTGTGTCCTATAAATAGAGCTATTCTATTAGACCAAGGAGTTTGTGAGGTTTGAGTAAAATAACAATTTGTTGAATTCCTGCCTATTCATTGTTGGTCATTCAGTCATTGGCTTTTATAGAAATCATCATTATTTATTTGTTTTAAAGCTGTATCAACGTCTATATCATTTATTTAAACTGTCAGTAATAACGATTACATAATACCCAAAGTCCATGGTCTGGTAAAAAATATGACAACAACCGTAACTCCATTGACGTACGACGTAACGTATGACGTCAATTTATATACCATGACGTCACTGGACAATTTTCTCAAGATTCCATGAAATGCCTCTCGCAGTGGCCATCGCTGTCTTAGATACTAGCAAATGAAATCAAAGATTGTCATCTTCATGGCCATAATAACAAACGCGGACAATACCGCTTATTTAGTTGAATACCATTATGTGATTCATCGTTCAGATCGTAGGTAAAGGATGACGTCATCCTCGACAGCCAATCAATGCCCGTCGCTGTCCATTGTTGTGACCATGTGTCACTTTCTGTTTATATAAAACCTCTTTGTTACCATCTATTGGAGTGTTACGTCACCACAATTAACAGCCCCCAGCACGCGGGCACCTGCTTCACGGTCTAAACTCCGACTATCATTGTAAACAATACGGACATCAGTATTATAGGACGATCCTTATTGACAATAGATTTACCTAAATTAAACAATTTCAAAAGTTTCTTTGATTCGAATTTTCCAAACAGGTGATTGCAAACCTGTCCAAATATTGATATACATTTAAGGTGGAATAACGCATCCTCACAAAATGCCTGAATTCTGATCGAAACGTTATCTCGTTTAATTATAAGGATTAAATCAACGACAAAATGTAATTTATGTGAATAAAGTGTCGGGCTTATGATCCATATAAACCGAGTTCGAATAGTCCCAGGAGCTTTTGTTGTTACTCACTATATTTAAGTTTTTAGATATTCATTTTTTATCCTCAAACTGCAAATTTTCGCTTATTTAACACATGTACAGTTTATTTATCATTATATTTTTCATAATCAAATAATTGACTGTTAATTTAAGTGAGTTTTTCCAGATGTGTTATTCCACTTTAAGGTACATATATTTGCATGTTTGCTATGACAAATATTTGTACAGACGTACACTGTCTTGTCCTTATAGCATAATTATAAATGTCGTGCAAGTTCGATCGGGATTATTTTATTAAGAGTGAAAGACACTGAAACATCATTTAAATGACCTCAAAATTGAACGGATGTGCCATCTTTTAACCTGAGTTTCGAAATTTCGGTCGGGAATAGAATTCCAGACACGAGCGTATGACGACCAGCGGATTATCTTGGTGTCGTCGGATAGAATTCTTTGAGGCTTACTAATTCTTTTCATTCGGCGCTAAAACCCGACACTTTTATTTTCTAACATTCACGTTTTAATTGTCTACATGAATATAACTTCTAAAAATATTGTCATTTCTTTTAGTCAATAAAAAATAATAGAGGAAAGCTAAAGGAATGACAATATTTTCACAGTTAGTTTTATTTTTAGGCATTCCTTTCTGCTATTTACGTAAAACACGTGGGCCTAAAACTGGGTGTAAATGTGACGTCACAGTAACCTGTAGAAATAAATCGACGTCTGCTGCGGAAATTATTTCAGTAAACACATTCACTTAAACTACGCGTTCTATTTTGGTTCATCGTGCCACTATTCATCTCAGGCTTGGCAGAATCTCGTCAGATAATCCCTGACACATCTAATAATGTCACACCGTTTTAAAAATTTGCACTTGGTGTATTCGAAGAGATAAAAAGGTTGGTAGTTATTACGAAATCCAATGGTACATGCGCACCTTACAAGTGACCTCAGCTAATCACGCTATACATATCTTTATTGTCCAAACTCTTGACCGGGGTTTGAATCGATACACGGCGATTACTCGGACAATTATCGGCCATTCCATGCATAGCTCGCGCGGACAAGCGGTGACAGTGGAATGCGGGGCTGGCCCAGGGTTCATTAATACAAATATTTGACCGCTGCCTCTTAAGACATGGCTGGGGTCAACTTTATTGACAAGAGTTGTTAGGGGACACAATAGACACGAGGGGTCGCCACTATTTCAAGAATGTCCACTTCTGAAAATACAGAACCGGCGGTCGGTCTGTGTTAGGACTGAACTGGTATACGGACAGACCTTGAACAGCCTATTGGTCACGTGAAAATCGCATAGGGAAGTTTATGGGACAGGGATTTGTAGTGTCCAAACAGACATTTATACTAGTAGAATAGACATCCTTTATCCCAATTAAAATAAAAATACATGTTTTTGAACCAAAAATATTGTTTTAAAAGTAAATTGGATCAACAATTTTCTAAATTAACATTGTCAAAGTAATATCATCAGTGAATGAATGTTAGTGATTTATCTTTATATATGCGCACTCGAACTTTGAGCGATGTTTTATTAGGGGGAGTGGATGGTATGTATTAAGTGTGTGTATTTTAACAAGGCGTTTATAAGTGGTAGTCCGCCTTGACCATTCATGAACCATTGGCCCAGTTTATATCTGACACCTCTGTTCTCCGGCTGTCCATTCTGTGACGGACTAGTAGATTTATGAGGGGATAGACACGGCCAACCTCTAAGTACCTGGGACGCGATAAGTCCGCCAAAACTCAGGTGTAAACAACACGCTCCGATCGTGACCCGAGTTCAGGATCATCAATGAGTGACGTCACACGGGCCGAACAGGGACTGATAATGAGGAGTAAGGAAGAGTGAGAGAATCACGACTCTCGGAGACCCTCGGCCATGAATGACCATGTAGGCCGCCCATCCATCAGGCTTCAGACAGGCGTTACCCAACGAAACACCCTGTATGGATGTAACCGGAACGCCTCGGAATTCCCCGGGAGGCATAATCTGTCACCAGAACTCATAGTTAGAAACATATACGGTTATATCGAAAAATTCCCGAAGATAAGGGTCAAAATTATGTAGGATATAATTTTGTCTGAGACTTATACTACAGGGAGTCTTAGAGTTGTAGAAGATCTTGATATAGACATCGTATCGTGATTCTGGTAGACTGCGTAAAATGTGTAATTAGCGCAGTGTTCGATTGCTTGGTCTAGTAGGAGTTCGAATTCTGCCTCTTGTCTGGAGCACCCGATCGATTTGTCTGTTGTATCGAGTACACCGGAGCCTCGGATTGGTCCACAGCGTGGCACGATCTTGGTCTATATACCTCAGTCCGTCGATTTTAGGGATTCTGTCGTATTACGCTCTGGGAACATTCTGTTCGTTAGAGAGAGAGAGAGAGAGAGAGAGAGAGATACCACAGCTGGGGAGCGTTTACACGACAGCTTCCCACGGACTTCCGTGGCAAAACGCACCGCCAGCCCTCAGTTGTCCTAGAAACTTTCCAGGTCGAGAGCTTATCTAAAGCAATTTAACGATTAGTTTCATTTCTTCTCGTACAAAAAGTAAAAGCTCGAGAAAAGGGAAAATTGAAAACAAAGCAAAGTAAAAGATGTGATAGAATTAAGTAAACCCTGCTGCTAATAATAAAATTATCTGATGAAATCTTGTGGAATTTGTGCGTTCTACATGAGGAACCGTGACCAACCTTGACCTGAATCCGGCGACAGGACCGGGCCTACATAGTTGTCCCTTACTTATATAGCGGCCCCTGACAGCACTGTCCGGCATAGCTGACCAGATGACCTCAATAAGGAACCACTGACCGCAGCCATCACTCAAATCTGGCTACTGTTTCTTTTATTTTGGAAAAATAGGCCGCAATACGACATTCAAAATAGGTCACAATGTGAGAGAGATATATATATATATATATATATATATATATATATATATATATATATATATATATATATATATATATATATATATATATATATATAAATCTGAAGCTTCGAAAACCCATGGCTTTTTCCACTTTGCAAATCTCTTTGTCGTAATTGTTGTATAAACTCATATTTTTTGAAAATGATGTACTTTAATTGATTTCACGTGGCGTTGTTTGTTGCGCGACATATTTCTTGTTGGGTTTTTTTTTTATATTAAATATCATCATACCACGTGAATAAAAATATCTTCTCGGTCATTGCCTAATTGTTTTAGTGGTGTGAATACTTTATTAATGAGTTCTTTTTTTGGTAAATTCATCATCTCATGAAAACCTATGAGATAATTGGTATTACATTGTTTTATAGTGGTTTAAATGTTATTCCCTGAATCATGGAAGGTTAAAAGGAGAGAGAGAGAGAGAGAGAGAGAGAGAGAGAGAGAGAGAGAGAGAGAGAGAGAGAGAGAGAGAGAGAGGTCCGCAAAGGTAGAATGAATCTCGACAACAATGAAGGAACAAAATAGCTCTGTTTGAATGCAGACGAGACGTTATGTGATTTCTGAATGCGATCTGGAAATTATTTTTGATTGGCCAAAAAGCAGGAAGTGCATGTTGTGTATTTTATTTCACGCGGAAACTCCCGCCGCTCTCAGATAGGTGTAGATAGCGCTGGATGAATCATCTTTACACAGACATTCATTGTCTATTACAATTTCAATACACACTGTCAGTTTCAGGGAAATGAAACTACATCTACAGTTAAATATTTAACTCTCACTGAATCTGTCCCACAAATACTCGGTCATTGATTGGACAATCCAACTGATCTACAGCCCAACATCTTTCTCCAATGGCATCAAAACGATCCCCGTTTCTGATTGGAATGAACAAAAATTCTCAAATTTCAAGCAGATATTTATTTAGTTAATCTGGAAAAAAAGAACAAAAAAATGCAGAGGAATATAAAACTCATATAGAAAAACCTTGATTGTTGTACAATCTATAATTTTGAGTCCCTTGAATTACAAAACTTTAATGTAACAGTAATAGAAATCAATATAAACCCGAGCGTCTTTTAGATCAAATATTTTGTTTGTATCCTCTTGATTCGACCACCTTCGCAAAATGAAAGATTTAACCTAATTTGTGACGGAACTGGGTTTGTGTAATTCCCAAAGAAGCGACGATAGAGTCGTGCACCAAGTACTTTCCAATTTGTTTGCACCTTTACAAAAACTGTATCAGCGCTCGGGGGCACGAACTGTAAAAGGCATGCTTATTCCGTGACAAGATTTCATGCATCTCGCGATCACGCGCGAGATGCTCGTTTTAATTTGAACGTTAATAAGTTAATCAATATGCGTAATCATGCAGTATGAATTATCATCGGATCCTGCAGCGATTCTACATCAAAAGCCGCGTGTCTATTTTCAAACACGAAAAAAAGTACTTTAACAAACAAAAAAATACGATCGAATCACAGGGGTCACTTAGTCTCTCCATAAAATTGCAAGATGACGATCAAATACATTTTCACTAACCCCCCCCCCCTCCCCAAATCTAACAAAACAAAATTAAGATTTTCTTGCATAAGAGGGTTAATGTCTCACTTTTCGACCCGTCTCATTCAATCAAAACAATTAGTCCCTGGCTGTAATTAGCAGCAGGAACTTAGGTAAGTAGGGGGCACATATGTTTTATTTATGACGCCATTAACTTTGTGTCCTAAATACTTGTTACTATTCTCGGAAAGACATGTCATCCTAAAATAGCCGTTTTATTTTGGTCCCGTCCCGATATGGCTGCGATACAATGTGGCGACCCGGGCAAGGTCCGGGAAACCGCCTCTCTGTTCAGTCATAACAAAGTTAACATGGCTGGGTTTGGAAACAGAGCTTGTAAACAGACAGGATCCGGCGGAGGGCTGGGTTCATTTTCTCCGAATAACTTTCATGTTTAACAAGAAGCTCTGTAGATTCAAAGATAAAACATTAGATAGCGAATTTAACGTATCTTTGTCTCTTTGAAGTTTTTTGGGGTGAGTGGTGTTCTTATTTGCTGAGACATAACGTCCAGATTTCTTCAATCTTTAATACTTTATTGAAAAAGATTTTTTTAAAATAATTTCAGAAAGGTGAAACAATGACATAATGTCGAAATCTCTGACATTCTATTTGTTAAACCATTATCAAGGCGTGATTATTCTGGTATATGTATGGTACTATAAACTGGGCACATTTAATATCACAAATTTTGATTTTTCTATTTGCTTGAGTCGAAAACTTTATCGGGGCCTCCATGGTATTTCTCCATTATTTAGGTATGCATACTCATTACAGCAGAAGTTTGATCTATTGATATATTTTCGAGTTTTAACAATTCAAAATTTGGACTTTTCCCTCAATTACTGGTCTTAGAGCCATGTGCTTATGGAATTCACAGTCGACACCTGTCTCTTAAATTTCTAAACAGCATACCGATAAAAACCACTAGAGAGGAGAATTATTTTATGCACTCGTATGTTCATGTATTTGTGTTACTCACGATCATACAGATTTACCCCCAAACCTATAATGCAGACAGCGAAAACAATGGATGTTGACCTCAATGGACAAATCTAATCTCGAGGACGGTTAATGTTTTCAGAAGAAATCAAACCAACCACCTTTCAAGGTCAAACAATGTATTCCTGTTCTCAAGGTCATACCAAAGACTTGTCAAGGTCAAACAATGCAGTTTTCAAGATCAGATTATGTCGTTTTCGGTTCAAACCTAAAAAGCCAATCCCCGCAGTTCTCCAGAAAAATACTTCTATATAAATAATTAAATATGTAGTTTTCAGGAAAATGCATATAGGTCTTATAACCAACTAATCCTTGACCAACTCGTTGGAAAATGAACTTGCCTGGCCAAAGAGTGAAGAATAGGACACCCCCAAAACGACGTTTTTAATATTCGACGGATTCGTGTAAGTTTGTGTTTACATTTCTCGGAATCTATTTTTTATACCAACAATAAATATATTCACTCGACTTTGATTAACAGACGCGTTTAATTAAGGGCTTATATATTCTTCCAAGTATCGGTGATTCTGATCATTGTTTTCATCGAGGTGACCTAGTTTTGTTATCATTTCCGGTTTTCGGGAAGTTTCAGGGAAACCAATTTGGCAGTCAAGGTTTAAGTTCTAATAAAAAACAAACGACGTCTGACACTCTCTATAAATCTAACATAAGTACATATATACGAGATGTCTCAGCCATTCAAAGGCCTTATCTAGCCAAAAGCGCCATTTGAGCAAGTTTTGTTGTGGCCTGCGGGATCTCTCGGCACTTTTCTCTTGCGGCTACTGTTTCTGTGAAAAATGTTTACAGTCTCGATTTTTATCTATTTGGTCTATAAATCAAATCACCACTTACAAAATTATTGCCTCTGGGGGTACAAAACATTATATACTAACAGAGCAGCCTTGAAAACTCATCTTTCTATCTAATTCTTTCTCTCTATCCATCCGCCGTCGGCGCGACCTTAGCTGGGGGTGAACGTCCGTTTGGTCGATGACTAGGACGAACTGAGCGACTCTGGCAGAACAGAAGCACGCGCCATGAATGTCAGGGATCGGGTGCCATTTAATTACATGGTTAATAATGCAATGAATTAAAATGAGTAGATAATGAACACTTGAGCACCGTCGCGTCCAAAGGGGGTCGTGTGTTTGTTGTTTGGATTGTTCCACGAGTAAGTATTCTTCATAAATGATACATGGGGAACGTTTATCATATAAAAAATATGTTTAATACAATTTCCGACACTCAATTACAAAATAAACACATAAATTCACAACCCATTGACCCTTCTATTCTGAGCTGTTTATCAAAAGTCCTTAATTCGGGACGTTTGCTTCAAGAAAGATATTTCCTAATGAAGAACCGTTTATGTGACTCCGCTTTTGGTCAGCAATCTAATATTTCCGGTCAATGTATTCCTCCGCACGCCCGAGCACGACCCCTGGCGGTCTCCCTGGAGCCGCTGTCACCATTACGTACAGGTACAGCCTCTCTCCCACCTGATGTTACACCGATCACCCCAGTCCTCAAAGGCCGTGCGCCGATATCACTCATTACAGGCCATTAATGTCGAGTGTTACACCGATCACCCCAGTCCTCAAAGGCCGTGCGCCGATATCACTCATTACAGACCATTAATGTCGATATCACTCATTACAGGCCATTAATGTCGAGTGTCACAGCTAACCTGCATGATTAAAATTAAGATAGTCCATATTTATTTATCATTTTGTAAAACCTGTTGTTTTTCAAAGGGAAACGATCGGTTGGCGCACCGACTGCATCTCGTGACCCTTAGGCTTACTCGAAGACCCCCTCCCTTCCACGTCTCTCAGGCAATGAGAGGCCCCCAGCAATTAATTTCTTCTGATCTTTCATATTTCTGTCTTGGAATCAAGAGTCTCGTACTTGTTCCCGCTTTAACTCGCTCCGCACCAAGACGCCCGCACCGAGGGGACCCCTGCAAACTGAGCAATAATTTCTTCATTTAAATGCAGGCATCCCATGCAGAGTTTACATACATAACATATCGGGATCTGATGTCGTGATTGGCAGTGCTCAATTAACTTAAAACCTCTGTTCATGTTGCTCTTTCTCATTGATCTTCTGACGACAAATTAATGGATTAACGTCTGCGTATCACATTACCAGGACCTTTCAGCCGCCCCCCCCCCACCTTCCCCAGCACTCATGGAACCCGGGACAGAGATGAATACATGTAATGACAAGATAGTTCCATGTATTTCTTGATTCCCTCTGCGTTGAATCTTCACTCACCTTCTTTGCTTTTTTATACGATTAAAGTGCATCTTATTTCAAGTCAACCAGATAGGATGGTGTTTTTCTGATCAGTCGCACTCCACCTATTCGTACTTTTGCTGGGACAGAGTTCACTTGTCGCCATTGTTATGTACACGGATAGAATGCAGCCCTACTTGTTTCCCTTATCAGTTACCTTTTCTAGTTTCCAGAGAAATTACATGTAACTTACACTAGTTTTCCTTGACAGAATGTAACCGTTCCTGGCTTGATCTGTAACCTACTGTATAGTCTCTGGATACGATATAACCTGATACAGACACACAGATGAGGATGTAACCAGCCTTAGAGACAATGGACAGAACGTTACATAGACAATATAACCTAATACAGACAACAGATGAGGATGTAACTAGCCTTAGAAACAATGGACAGAACGTTACATAGACAATATAACCTAATACAGACACACAGATGAGGATGTAACCAGCCTTAGAAACAATGGACATAACGTTACATAGACAATATAACCTAATACAGACACACAGATGAGGATGTAACCAGCCTTAGAAACAATGGACATAACGTTACATAGACAATATAACCTAATACAGACAACAGATGAGGATGTAACCAGCCTTAGAAACAATGGACAGAACGTTACATAGACAATATAACCTAATACAGACAACAGATGAGGATGTAACCAGCCTTAGAAACAATAGACAGAACGTTACATAGACAATATAACCTAATACAGACACACAGATTAGGATGTAACCAGCCTTAGAAACAATGGACAGAACGTTACATAGCCAATACTTTGAATAGAAGTCACAGAGTGTAATCTACCCTAGTTACCCTGGACAAGATGTTACCTTCCCTAGTAACCTAAAAAGGGTGCAACCTTTCTAGTTTCCATGGACAATAAACTTCCTACTCCCCTAGTTTCCGAGGACAGTATGTAACCATCTCTAGAGACATAGTAGATAATGCTATTTGTTTTACAGACAATTGTATGCAACCTTTAAAAGAAACCACAAACAGGATATAACGTACCCAAGTTACCCTAAACGAGATGTTACTGTCCCTAAATTCTAAACCCAGGATGTAACCAAAGACAGGTTGTTCCCAGCCTCAGAAACCTTGGATAGTATGTGACCTATCCAAGAAGCCCCGGGCAGAATTTTATCTTTCTAAGTTTCTCACTGACAAGTTGTAACCTTTCCTATTTTTCCTGGACTGTATTTACCCTATCCTAGCACCACGTGGCTGTTGTAAACAGAGTGCTATCTGATGAATACAGTCTCTGATCCAAGGTTCACCCAGGTCTTCATCTTACATAACATTCAGTGTAAACTCATACATCACACCTAATTAGCGCCGTGGACACACACGGAATGCTGGGAATTCAAAGAGCGCCATCCACTCAGTGTAAAACCATCTATCCCCACTAGATACGTATCAGTTTATATTATCCCTAAATATTTGTACAATGGGCTGGTATCGTGTGTTTTGATATTGCTCTTGTTACATCTTCTTTGTTCAGGAATAAAAACCAGAGAAAGTAAGCTTGTGAGTAATGAATTACAGACACTGCTCAAATATACGATCTTTTCCGCGCCCATTACTGTCTGGACAGATAATGATGGGGAGGAGACGCCAGAGAACGGGGGGGGGGGGGGGCTGCACGGAATTCTGTTATTATTTACGGATTATGATTGTGCTTGGCTCGGAACACAGTATCTGGAAACAGATGGTTTAATGTATTAAGATTGCTATTCCTTTGCCATTTTCTGACTAAAACACCACGTATTTTTATTTTCGTGGAATCGCACGCCACGCCACCTGTTCATAAAAAGAACAATGGTTTATAAATAAAAATGAAAAGATTTTTCACAGGGATCTCCTCGTAAATTATTTTTCTGCAGTTTTCACCCCCCCCCCCCCAACCCGGTCACTGATCCCTGCCCCTGTTGACCTCCTCTGACCTCTGTGTTTATCCTGATGTTACTACAGGGATGAACGCACCGACGTTCCGGGGTTACCCTACCCAGAGCAGGTTTTTCGAGTGGTAAATAACCCTACCGGAGCACGGTAGACGAGTGGAGTAGTAAATACCTGTCCCTGTCTTTTTGTGAATGAACACAATCCTATCCAAGGCCCCAGGCCGTTCACACTCTGTAACACCCTGATATACGATATACTGTTATCCCAGGGCGACCCGTACCCATGCAAAGGCCTATGTACTCAACACCCTAATCTTGACCTACACGCAATTCTTTTCATCATTTACTGCTATAGTAAGTCTTTTTTATGCCGTTTATATACGTTGCTGTAATATCATCAAAGTAGTTTATATTTTGCCTATAGTCGGGGAAGTGTGGATGATCGCTATATTAGCCTTCTATTCCAATGCTGACCTATATTTTTATACCCATAAATTTTCTTTGACATCAGTAAGGTAACCATGGTAACGGAGTACGTTTGGGGTCTTTAACAAGGTCTATGGACCAATACAATGCCGTTTAATGGACGAATCAGGAAAGTCTCAGAGGAAATTCCTGGGATAAAATGGTATCGTGTAACCTGCCCAGAGGACTGTATGGAATCGAATCCCGGAGTCCGCGCGACTCTAGCGCGGGAAAGTACCTGATGGCTGGTCATTGGTCGCCGCTATCGTCTGCTCATCCTAAGCCCACTGGGAGTCTAGGACAGTCCTTTGAAATCCTAAGCTGTGAAGGATCGGAAACATTAGGGAACCAGGCGCACTAAAGAACACGAAAACTTGTCGGGACCGATCGGAATTTATCGATACATACCGAGGACACGGTGTTGTTTTTCTTCTGAAGGTGACATTGCAAATATGCTAACTAAAAGCATTGCCTACATATCTCCCAGTGCGGTGCACCCTGCTTTACTTTGATAAGAAACGCTACATGCGTCTGGTTTCACAGAAAGGAATTTCGTTTCATTTTTCTCTCCATTAATTCATATAATTTTGTTTAAGAAATAAAACCTTTATCTTTTGGTTCATCAGTGACAATTCTAATAAAAAAAACAAATTTCGAAAATGAGAATCATATGACGTTTTAGTTGTACCAGAGGTCATGTGTCTCGATCGGGCATTAGTGATTTTATATCGTGCAGGTGCACACACTTATAGCACCAGACGACATTGAATGATTATAAGATTATTCCTGACCCAACGTGTTGGAGCCCCGGGGTACCCGCTGTATACATACATTATCATACGTACAACCAGTCAATGAGCTCGTCTAGCGCATGGGGACTACATGCTCAGTGACCTCTGACCTAATAATTAAGTCTCCTTAGATACGCGGGACATTGAACGGCAAAAATGTATTACGTTTATCAGTCATGGAAAAAAGACACTTCTATAATATAATCAATTGCATTCATTTCATAAGTGTTCTAGAATGAAAGTTTTTGTTGTAAAGTTTGATTAAATATGCAGTTAAAATCGAAGAGAGGGATTCATTATAGAAACAAACAAGTCTGTATTGTTAAGCCGAGATTTGAGGAGATTTTGAATTCCTTTACACCTGTTAACTGGTATAGTGAGTTGAAATATGTAGGTGGATTATAAGATTACAATAATCGTCCGTTACACCGGAGAGGACCTTGGGCCAATCCGAATAGTACCAAGATACACTTAAATCATACGCAAGGGACTGGATAACATGGATTGTGTCTGGAGAATACAGAATGATATGAAAGTCGTATCTTGTCTAGTTCTCTGTCTCTCTTTCCAAAATAAAGGCACTGTTCGTTCGGTTAACGACCAGGTCGTTTCCATGGTAACAACTCTACAGTATATTTACAATCGATACAACCTAGAGAATATCTGTAAGAAACGTTTTTGGTATCCTCTGTATTATCAGAGTTCTCTGTCGCAGAGCCACAAAAGAACAAGAGCGCCTCTCCAATTCTCCCTCATTCCCCCTACTAATGACCCTGTCCCCCGAGTGGACAATTTTCATCATGGCGAGTCTTTACTTCGTTATATTGAGCCCCTTTATCTAACGCTGGCTAGTGAGATTAGGGCCCCTATGATATATGTTCCTTCAGTCAGCAGACGGAATTTTTTTATTATAAAAATCTATCTGTTCAAGGCATCTTTGCGGGAAATCGCGAGACTTTTGGTGCCTGCATACAAAACATTGTCACTTGGTTTCCCGAAGTCAATTCTCTTATGTTGCCATGAATATTCATGTTGGCTGCAAATTGTTCTTTAATTAGTGTTTAGAGTCGCGTCTTCACACAAAGTGGCAATAAATATATTACTAGTTTTGCTGAACAGGAATTTCTTAGTCTTAGAGTCGCAATTTGCTGCAGACAGAAAGATTAAACGGATTTTGAGATGAGAACTTGAACTTTCTGAGGGTCGGTTTCTACGACTAAGATGGCTGACTTTTAGATTGGTTAATTACGTCTCAGCCATGGGAGTTAGCAGGCTTTCCTAATAACTTTGGTCATGCAAGAATTTGGCACTTTATTCTGATTATAATCCTACAGGCGAATCCGGGGCATTGACCTTGAGGGAAAATTCTGTCAAGCTAAAAATAGTCAGCGGGCACGTATTTAAGTGACAACAGTTGTATCAAATGATGCAATGATCTATGCCAAATAATTCAAGCAATTCGGAATAAGAATAAATTAAGCGACTGTATTATTAATTGAATAAACACCTTATTGAAGAGAAAACACAAAATGTGCGTTGAAATGACGCCACTTTTGACAATGCGACATGAACCGTTTATGACGTTACAATACAAGTTCTCTGATTGGTCAGATAACCTGCATCTTGTTATGTTCAACAAAGATGGTGAAGCTTGTTATTTCACGGCAATGTACGTATTGAGACATGTCTACCTATAATTGTCCATTGGAGACCCCGCAAAGGTTAACCCATGTCTGCACGCTTCCAGCAAGTGCTAAATACCTATAGCTATAGTCTGTACAAGAAGTCATCCCTGCGGACACACAGGTATAAATCTATACTCATTAACACACTGGGACAGTGTCTGTCTCCGCTATTATACACATCAGACAACCTCGTACGCTGCTTTTTTGTACGTTTACTCTGTCTGTAGTTTCGTGTTGACGGATTCAGCTCACCCAAAGACATAAAGCTGGACGAAGTTACTCAAAGACACCAAGTCTAGAATGGTAGGACCACTGATAAATAAATATGGAAGAAAGAAACGCAAGGTAAAAGGTCGCAGACTATCTCAGATATGATTTCTATCATATGTTGGCAGATTGTTTACATATCAAAGACGGTAGCCATATTTATGACAGATCCTGTCAGCAGCCAGAAGTCGGGGAGGGGGGGGGGGGGTTAGACGACAAATCAAAGCCAGGGATCTGGTTTCTGAATCAATTCAAAACAGATGCCATGGCAACATTTTCTTTTCTGACTGACTCGTATCTGCATTTAGGTCGATTGGCCTATTTTTTCCTTTCAAATCCTGTAATTGGGTTACACGGATTATTCGACTTTTGTTTCGTACTCGCGGGATAAACATTGAACCGATTCTTATCAATTCTCAAACATTTTTCCCACGAAGTTGGAACTAGGATAAACTAATAAAAATCGATTTAATTGCATATTTTAGTCTGGTAATTAACATACACAAAGCACTACTTCCTAACTTTGTATATTACTAGTTGTATAGAGGCCATGAACGACAATTTTTAACATTGGTTGAGCTGGACATAGGTTCGAAATCAATTATCCAGCGTGCCCAGTGGTAGCGTGTGCGTTGCATGGACTTTTGTACCTTTTTTTTTTTTTTAGCTTATTTCTGTAATTTATACTAATATAACTGCGTGCGTCAAATAAATTGAATTGATTTGAACAAAGTGCCCGGTCGAAAAACGACGTCTTTGCCTAAAACATGAAAAAGGCGAATCTATTAAAATGATTTCATTTCTCAGAAAAGGCCACTTTATTTCACTTGTCTTAAAAGTGAAAATAATCCTGAATTATTAATGACTAAAAATAAAAATCACGACCCAATCAGTAGAAAGCATCGTATGCTGTGGGTCGTGCACTGATGGAGCTCGCCCACGCCTATATTCTGGCTCAGTGTGGTCGTTACCGGTTTATGTTTTATCTTTAACATATTTACAAAATACTTTGTGTGCGTCTGATGTCTGTGGCTACTGAGGCGGGTTCAGTCCGTGAGCTGCCCCGTCCTATGTCTCTACTAGTACAGCCTACACGTGTCTGCCTAAATACACACATTAACATTTCTTGGGTAAAAGTATGGATAGAATCAATTACTAGAATTTAGCAAGGCAAAAAAAAAATTAATATAAACAAGCCTAGAATTACCAGATATTTTCTCTGTAGTTTGGTTTCGTCAGTACAAGCACAGGTATTATCAGCTAACACAAGAGATATGCTAAACATTTGTTCTGGTTAAAACTTTATGCGGACATATTACCGGCTACAGACAGACCAGTGCACTGGGCAGATGATGTAAAGGTTCGGGCGCACTCTCATCTTAAACCGACGCAATCATCGATCGATCCCAATCTGGGTCACTGGGCCCCGTGCGTAAAATGTTAAATGAGACAGAAATCGATTTATTGTAAAATGTCATCTACAACTCTCTCTCGCTCTCTCTCTCTCTCTCTCTCTCTCTCTCTCTCTCTCTCTCTCTCTCTCTCTCTCTCTCTCTCTGACATTTCTGACATTTACAAACACATTTCACAATTTTCAAATAATGATAAATGAATGAAATGTCGTCATCGTTACAAGGTTCATTCAAAATTCATTGGTAGTATTGGCATCGTGACAAACAATATTTTATTCAATTATCCAGCCATTATTACAGTGGGCCAGTAGCATCAGATCCCGAGAGGAGCTCGGATGAACGGTTGGGAAGCTCAAGCAGCTTGCGACAGTGTGCAGCTTGTGAACAGTTTGTAAGCTGCGCCGGCTGAGACCAGTTCGAATGTCGTCTATTTAAATTTCTCTTCCCGAGCGCGCTCCGAGTTCATGTAAACAAGGAAAACACTTCAAATGAGATTTCTTCTCTTGATTGTAAAATACGGACATAATAAATTGTCTGATTTGCGATTGAGAGTAACGGTCCATGCTGATTGGACCCCCCTTTGGCCAATCAGCGTGGACTTTTCGGACCACAGGAAGCAAGCTGTTGCGTGTAATTTTTGATACGAACCGGACTCAAATTTTCACCAAACGTGAAATAAGTAAACTCTACACTCAAAAATCGTGTTGAAACGCCAGCTGGTGTTGTGTAAAATGTGTTAGTGGGTCGTCTTGATCGCATTCTCTCCCAATTACATATCAAAACAAATTCAAAAGACTCAAAAAGGGGCCGACAGACATCTAACGTAACGCGCATCGAGGCAGATGAAGGGCTAATAAACTGGCGCTCGGAAAGAAATCAGACGTTCATCAGACATCAGAGCCATTTTATTTCTGCTATTTCTATACGCTATTCGCCTGTCTGCTGTATGACGTCAGTAGCAATACAGAACTACTTTTTTGGACGTCATTAGGCGTCAAATGTCGCAGAGATATCAATATCGAATGTACGTCTTTTAAACAGATATCAATACAATACAGCAATATGAAAAGGTCACATCTTCAGAATCCTACATGTGGAATCCGACCTTTGATGATGTCGGATTAAAGGGGACCTGGGGAGAATAAAGTTAGAAATCTTTTCTCTGAAAGCAGCTGCAGACGAGAGTATTAGAGTGCACTTTGATCGCTCCATCACCAATCAAGATCAATGTTTCGTTTATATGAACTTTTCCTTTGTGCATTCCTAATAAAAACCAAATATTGACGCGCAGAGCGCAAGCAAGTGATCAAATCAGATTGCGCAGTCTTACGTGGGCGTTCATGCCTTGTGTAACCTTTGTTGTGGAGCGCTTGGATCGATGCTGTACCGAACGCTCGGGCCACAGGCTTCAGTGAAGCTTTGAAGTCTCTAGAAATGACTCTAACAGCGACGCACGGCGACCGAGTGCGACTTACTTCCTGTCTCTGTAGCAAACCATTTGTTATCTTTGATAATTTAATCAAAATTCAAATAAAAACATTTGTTTATTTTTTTTGTCTGTCGACCTAATTCATTCATATACCAAGACAGATTTCTATGTGAAGCAGTACATGTATACGGTATTTATAGGGCCGGTGACACAATTATTTTCTTAGTATTTGTAAATAGATGATTTCTCTTCCTTGTACATATTTTCTACATCTTGCCTTCAGCCAAAATACGTATTTATACTCACTTTAAATGACCTTGAAGAAAGGAGAGCGCTAAATCAACTTTGCTGCGCAGTATACCATCTACTTCGTAAATTAAAAGTAATAATCACCAGAATATTTAAAAAACCACGAGACCAACATGCATTGAGTTTATATCCATTGACTGTAAAAGTACAAAAGAAAATATTATAAAATTCAACATAGTTTCACTATGAAGCCAAATTGTCCCTACCCAAAGATCCTGAACCCATATCCCAGGGAAGACGAATTTCACAATTTTGGTAGAGGGCTTCATGGATATCATAATCGTACATTAGATTTTTTTTCAGTATGTCAGGGAGTGTAGAGATGGAGGTTGAAAAGGAGGCCATTGTTTGTTTATTTGGCCCCACCAATAAGGCCCCGGAGGGCTGGCAACAAAGTTCACAATTTATTTTCCCCTTATTTTAGAGATGCTTTAAACTAAAAATAGTAATAATTTGCCTTGTAGTTTTCAAGAAGAAGTTTCAGATGTGCATGATGGACGACGCATGACGTACGACGAAGTGCGAAGACCAATCGCAGTAGGTCACTTGAGTAGCTCCAAACCCCCCCCCCCCTCCCCCCAAAGAAATAATGTGTTATTTTTTCTCTTTATGTAATTGTGTTATTTAATTTTCTCGCAGACAAGACATTTATTCTTTCTGGCTGAGCCACGACTGTAAAAGTGTTCAGAATATGGATTTTTATATACTTTATTCTGTCGATCACATTTCTGTTATTGTAATAACATCATGTATGTTTTTAAAATCTAACTTATAACAATTGTGCGACTTTGAAGGTCTCTTCAAATAGTATATCACTCGAAGTTCTTGAAAATGTGGACCCTATAAAAAAAACTAAGGCTCTCCTCATCAGTGCATGCATACCTGCGGGGACACTATCTATTGACCGTCCGCGTCCTTTGTCACAACGTGTCCCCCTAAATCTGTCCCTACATCGATTACAACCCACCGATATACGATCTATGGTCCCCTAACACGCTAACTCTCCCACGTCTGAATACAGACCTCGGTACATTGTTCGGTGACCAATCCATTGCGGTGAAACGTTCGCGTGTGTAACGGTTATCAGCGCTTGTTCTCCTCTCGTCTCCGGTTTCCGTTGCATTTATCCGTACTTCCGCTTTGTTTTACGGCGCAGCGGCGCGGATAAATGCGATATTTAGCACCATGTAGGTAGCGATTTTCTTAAATATCTGTCTAGGAAATCAACACTGACTTGGGGGATAAAATGATTTGGTATGTGAGAACATATAAAAGCAGGACAATAAAAAAAGATAAACACCATAGAAGTGGAGGAAAAATTCACACGGCCCGGATTTCTAAATTTGATTCCCAAGCCGGGGGAGTACACAAAGTTTAGTCGCACTGAGAGTTTCTCTCTAGCTCCCGGGCGATAATTTACAACTCTGCTTATTGAACCCCGTCTGATAAGTACCTGTAAATCGGGCTCTCTCCCAGTGCACCTGGAATTTACCTGTGATTTGCACCTGATTTCACTAGGTGCTGATTACACCTGAAAGTGTTTATATACATGTTTAGTCTACTAGCAACAATCACCCGGTGGTCTGTTATCAAACCACTCCCGGCTCTCAAGCGGCTTGACACGGATTTCGTCTTTCACCCGGATTCTGTCCCTCTTTTCATGAATGACTTGTAAATCGTCGGAATGTGGGGCCAAGCAGAGATCTTGATACCTCGGCTCAGATAGCATGCTGCAAAAAGCGCATTCATTTAAAGTTTGTCTCGATCCGATGAATACGCTGATGATCGCCGAAAGCTCTTCTGTCTTCATTATTTATGGTTCAAAAACTGCGCTATCAAAAAGAAATTGCCCTGGTTCAAACGATGCAAGACCTGATAACATCCGAATACCACCCATCCCAGACCGGTTAGCCGAAAAAGCAGACAATGCCAGAAACTAGGTCAACATGTGCCTCGCCTAACCAGGTCACCGCGATTACTGGAGTAAACGAGCCATGGGGAGAGGAACATCTGCAGGCGTTTAGCGAGTGGTTCCGCCCCATTTACAGTTCGTCTCCGAATTCCGAACAATCGCCGAGTCAGCTCAGTCTACTTGAATTTTATTGGGGTTGGGGAGCGGCCATCTCTTTCTAGGGGATCGGGATCAAAATGGCGCGAAATTAAGAGTTCATCGCGCTGCTCAGTGAGAGTCTAAAAGGAGACGTGTTATCAAACCAGGTTATTTCTGCACAGACGATTACATTCTGAACTTTTAAAGCTGAGTCACTACCTGGTGCTATTCTAGGAAAATGAAAATAATTGGAGCATCGAGGACGTAAATAAGATATACAAATATAACATTGACGCACAGACGATGAACGCATCTCTTACAATAAAATAAAAAAAACCTACTACTCAAATAGTCACAAATACATGTATCTGAACAATTTGTAAAAAAAAAATGTTTTTAAATCAATGTTAGTAAACATTGTGAAACAAAGTTATATACCGACACATATTCACGTCAATGTTTGCCAAGCCATTTGTATCAGTAGCAGGCACATAACTTGACACATTCTACAGTAGCTAGCTCCCCCACCGCGGAATCCCTAGTGTACAGCTTACAAAGCGATGGACAGATCTACTGACTGATGCATAAACAATACCACGGCATTAATTAGAATCATCTTCTGGAGAAATCTCTGGAATTTCTCTCTCTCCATCCCTCGGACGATTGGAGAAGCCCCGTCACGTGATCTTGCAGCAGGCACATTACTCTAGTGCAAACACAGTAGTACCATACAGTATCGATGCTATGTGAGAAAGCATCGACGGTGTCGGTACAATCTCGGTACTTTGACAATGACTCAATACTCTGTTGAGACTGTTCTGATACTGTAGCAATATGTTCCTTTAGATAAGTACTCCGGTATCCTGGTGTCCGATAATACCAGTACCCACACCGAAAATATAAGGCTTGCGTAAAACCGAATTAACAACAATTTATACTTATTTAATTAAGGAGGCTGGGTGCTCCACAAATCCACCACCAGACCTCGCTAGCTGCCCTCAAATCTTAATTATCTGCCTTAACATCCTATGCAAGATTTTTAGACATAATTTATATTTTAATGTATATTTTGTAAAGAAAACATCCAATTTCAGTCTGAAATTTGAGAATATGATACAAAATATCTTCGTCTAAATGGAGATAAATAAAGTCTATTTTGAAATAAACTATTGTTTAATCTAATTAAAAAATAAGTATCCATTTTTTCGGTGATATTTTACTACACGAGTTATTTTTGAATGTATTAGTGACATCACATAAGGCGAATCCAGACCAGGAGTGTAGATTAACTAGGTGCGTTTATAAATTTTGTTCAGTTTGTTTATAGAATTAAGGTGGCTGATGAGTCGTTATTAATCTCCTATAGAAGAAGCTCTGTATCAGAAGATACCAGAACACTCTGAATGCTAGAAGCTAAAATATTTGAAATTTACGAAATAGTTCTTTCTTAAATAATAGTTTAAAGGTAAACAAGTCAGATATCCCTATATTTAAGGAGGATCTGATGATTTCTATGTTTTAGCAGCCAGCGTCCTTACGGATGCTTAGAACAATCAAACAAGACAAACTACAAACTGTTTGATCTACTCGATATTATTAATAAAGTACTGGAATCTAAATCGGTCACTTTTTTGCAATTCCGGACTCGTTTGGATTTTTGCATTGTTTTCTATCATGGATCCCAACTGTTTGGTGACATTGCTTTTGTATCCAAAACTTTTTTACGGCGTAGATGTAGATGCTATGAAAATGGTCGGCGAGAAAGTCGGGCGCTGTTTGTTTTGGTTTCTGTTTTTCTTGTGTGTTTTTTACACCGCGTGCCAGGAATCACAGAAAGAATTCCAGCACAACCTCAGCTACCATAGCTAGTCATCGTCTGGAAATGTAGGACAACAGCACCGGTCAAAACGGGTCGGGATCGAGATCATCCAACGCGACGCAAATTACACTTGTACCAGAGAAAAGACAAAGGATGTAAAGCAACTTCAGTCACAGATGTGATTCAGTTACAAATGGCACGCAATGGCATCGGTAAATATTTTGATACATGAACAATAGGCATCGCCTACTTCATACTAGAAATGAAGGAAATCGCAAACCAAAATCGTTATAATTCAACGAACCACTACTTTTTTCTCCCCCTGAATCAGTTTTTTTTTTGTTACCCAAAACATTTCTGATTGGGAGCTTTTAAAAAAGTGCAGAAATTGCAGGAATTCTTTGAAATTGGAAGTAAATCCAAAACCGATTATGAGTGACAAGTATCTTTATGCAAAATGAAGTGCAAAAGTGGTCCGTAGATGACAACGACTTGCATGGTAATTGGTCGTCAGTCTCTCTAACACGCGGTCAATATGTTATCCGATTTGTTAAACACAGGCACCCCTTGACTCGCATCCACTTGGGTATACAGCGCTAATCCTCCGATAAAGACCACAATAGTCCACACAATGCCTCCATTGATTGTCATGCTATTAACTCCGGCATCAGCGGACGACATAAGCGGACTTGGACTCACTGGACATAAGCGGCCTGTCAAATGTCGGGAAAATCTCCGCCAGTAAATCCCGCGAGTAGACGCGCGACATCTGGAAACGTCATGGGGAGGTCCTGGTCAAGGCTGATGATGAGGGGAGATATCGTCTGCGTCTGAATGTGTCGTCTGCTGGGGTTATCAAGTCTGGACCACGGCAAACGGCAGCCATTAGATTTAATACCATTCGGTATATTCCAGTGAAACAATGTGGCAATTGCTGATTATGTATACATTTATAGATGGAACTGTATTTACACCCACCCAGTATATTCTAAATTCTAAATATGACAGTGTGTCGCGGCAAAATGAAATTGTTTGCGATATTTGCCTGAGCTGGACATATGTAAAAGACAATTCTGAAAATAAATGTACGACGACAAATGCACAACCTGAACATTTTCTGGTTAATTCTTACATGCTGACAAACAAATCATATTCATAATGTAGATGGTATATATCATCGCGCTTCTGATGAGTCGAAAAAAAAAACCTGTTGACGTCATCATCAACCAACGTAAAGAATTTATTGTTACTTCGTTATTGTAACAAATCAGCATTTTTATTTTCTTTTTTGATTTTACTTATACATTGCGCTGTTATTCATGCATGTAGTTTTATGTAACTTTTTGCTGAAATTAATGCATTTCTTAATGATCATATCTATAAACAATGAATGTAATTGACCTCTTTTGAGAAAAAAAACACTTGCGCACACAAATTGCAATAACTATACCGTGTACCTGAACTGTTGGGGATTAATATAACAAAATACCTAAAGCCATTTTAACAGGCCGTATAACATCAAAGACTTTTGTATGTGTGTTTTTAGATAAATATTATAGAGCTTGTGACACATTCATGATAACCAAAGAGTGTAAGGTTGTCGACACCTCATTATTACAGATTCCAAGGTTCTGTTTTACAGACCTATAACAGGCGTGGACACAGTCAGGGACTCCAACTGTAAACACAACCCCTCACAGTCAATCAAATCAAAGCGATGAATCGACCAATCAATGGTCAAAAAGAGAAAACTTCCCATTTCGGGGAGTTAGACGGGGCCCTTCTGAATCCAATCAGTCAGTGGCCAAAAAGAAAAAATCCTTAAGGAGAATAGTTAAAGATGGGGCCCTTCTGAATCAATCAATCGATGTCTAAACCAATCGATGATCAACATGTCAGAAAGAAGATTCTTATCTAGCCATACAGAAAGTTAGTTAAAGATGGGACCCTTCAAAATCAATCAATCGATGTCTAAATCAATCGATGGTCAAAATGTCAGAAAGAAGATTCTTATCTAGCCATACAGAAAGTTAAATACTTATATGATATTTTTTGTTTTAAACATCCGATGATATCAACAAGGCAGCAGCCGTTCGGTGAGCAATAGAGACCGATGATTTCCTGGAAACACCGTGAAAGTTCCCAGATAATATGATAATAAATTATTTAACATATTTTATGGCATAAATAACGCACACAAGGACCCAAAAAATTGAGCCTAATCTTTATTTCTAGGAATCAAGCGTAACACCTGTTGACACGGTATATAGACATTTAAAATTATCGTACTTTTTGTTACCAAAGCGGCGTCAACAGTATTGAATATCAAAACAAATTTTTAACATTTAAGGACAAATGTCCTCTTATTACACCACCGTAAAAAATATAGACTTGTCACGTATCAGGTATTTTATTCCCATGAATATTTAAATTAAAAATTCAATACAAAACATTAAAATCAAATCTCAATTATAAGTATTAATCTATTTTATTTTAATCTAAAACAATAGAAGTTTCTTAGGTTGTTTCATGAAACAAGGCCACTACTGGTATCCCAGACCCGATGCCTTTATCGTATCGGTTTCTATAAGTAACAGATTGTCTTGGGCTGCTGACCCAGATCTGACTCTGCTCGCGTCAGCACTGAATCTAACCTTGACCTTAGTCAGTGTCGCCACTTCTAACAGTGCAGTCCTTTCGTCGAGTTGGGGCTTAATTGTCTCTCTCCTCCAAGACTGTCAAGCTCTGCAGAAATCGCAAGGTCAAACAGACAGCGTTGTCTGAAAAATAGAACAAAGTAAGGGACGATGCTGTGTTAAAAATGCTTTAAAAGTGAGAAACCCCCATAGATTTTTCAGACCGGAAGAAAAAAAGCCCGGATCTTTTTAATTTTCAGTCCGGAAAAATTGCAAAACTCCGATGGTCTTAAATTTTGACATCTGGATCACAATATCCAAAATGTCAATATCACAAAAGTCTGCATTCAAGAATTAATTGTATTTAAAAATGAGACAGTGAAATGGAAAGGAAATTTAATGGAGAAAATTGATTGATTGATAAGCTGTGATAGCTAGTTCTTAGATAATATCGATGTCCCTTAGACAATGCATTGGAATCCCCCGGACACACGCTATTCCAATAGTGACCGGAAACTCCCGATCATCCATTGAAATAACCATCGCGTGTAAGTGCACGCTGGGAAGGTACCAACTAAAAACTGATGTCAGCTATAAATGATAGGGTTGCATGAATGTATTACCTATATATAACTGATTTCTATATCATTTTTTCCTGTCAATTACTTAACAATTCAGTCACTTGTCCCAAGGTCAAGTGGCACTCGCGCAAAAAACAAGCGGACACTGCAAAAAAGCCGACATCGTAATAATGGCGGAAGGTCAAGGCCATACTGGTTTTGGCTTCTATGTACTGTATCTTTGAGATCTTATCAAGGTTCATGTGTAACAATACTGGTTATTATTGAATATAGCTTTCTATTATTCGGTCTTCAAAGACATATAGAGGAAAAGAGAGAGAGAGAGAGAGAGAGAGAGAGAAAGAGAGAGAGAGAGAGAGAGAGAGAGAGATTTGTATCAAAGCTACATGTCCTGTCCCGAAATTTTTATTCTTAGATCTAAGTAATTAAGGAACAAACACGTCTACATTAATAGACCAAGTTTTTTAAGCCATAGATTTTGAAAGCTTTTGAATTCCTTTACACCTGTTTACTGGTATAGTGGATTGAAATATTTGTGTGGATTATAAGTTGACAATAATCGTCCGTTACACTGGCTTGGACCTTGGGCCTATCCTTGGGGAACCAAGGTACAGCTGTACATATATACCATACACGGGACCTGGGTTACAGAGAAGGCGGTCAGGGAATGTAAGGATTACTGTTAGCGGGAAAGAAGTTACGTACAGAGTAGGTGTTCGATATTTTGGGACCTGTAATACAACATTTGACACGTCTAAATCAAGCACGTACTAGTTGCCTTGTGGACGGACCAGGCAAAAAGTGGAGGAGCCAGTTTTGGTTGATTTTTTAATAAATTAATTTATGCATGGACAAATAAAAAAAAGAAGATAAATTTTGTTTTAAGAGTGGATCGAAAGACCAAATTCTTTGTGTCTTTATCTTTTTGCTACAATTTTGTGGAACATCGCCACTGTTTACGTCACAGAAGCCTAGTGTTGATTTAACATATGTCAAAGATACAAACAAAGAAGTTAATACACTTCTCAAGAAAGTTCAGTCATACTGCATATACACATCTGTCAGCCACTGATATCTGACGTAAAACCTCAGCCAGACACCGATATCTGATGTAAATTCTTTGACAGCCATAGATATCTGAAGTAAAACCTCTGTCACACACCGATATCTGATGTAAATTCCTTGACAACAATCGATATCTGGCGGCAAACCTCTGTCACACACCGATATCTGATGTAAATTCTTTGACAGCCATCGATATCTGACGGCAAGCCTCTGTCACACACCGATATCTGATGTAAATTCTTTGACAGCCATCGATATCTGACGTAAACCTCTGACAGACACCGATACCTGACGTAAACATCAGTCAGACAGCGATATCTCACAAAAACATCATTAAGACACGAATATCACACGTGAATTACAGACATTCATATCTTGCCTGGCCTGACAGTGAATGAAGGTACGAGTTAACAAATAATTTGCCAATCCCTCTGCAAATAAAATTAGATAAACCATCAAAAAATATAGGAAAAAACATAATGAGGTGCCAAAAGGAATTCTTAAAGGAAGAGGTGATCGAAGAGGAGCAAACACTATATACAGGTAAAATACACACTCCATTATAAAATACAAACTAAAAAAAATAGAAAAAATATTTTAATATAGAATAAATCAAACAGTGAATTCGTTATTCAGGGTGACTGCTGCAGAGGAAAACCGAGCGCGGGCATGGCTGAACTGTGGTGACTCCGCGTGGTTTTCTCTGTCTGCAGTCGTTGAACTTAGAGATGGGGTGAAGAGTTAGGATCCAAATCGATATTACTTATATTCAGCATCAGCGCACACAGATACCTATCGACGTATCGGTAGGGCGGGCGAGGGCATCGACCGGACAAACAGGTCTTAATCTCCCGTAATTCAAATTGTCGGGAGATTAGTTCTACAGCCGTAAACACGGGCCCTGCCCCGTGCCACCCTCCCCACGATCGCCCAAAGAAGCCACTGTCAAAAAAAAATGATAGAAAAGGGCAATGTCGTTGATAAATTATAGCCTTCTGTCTGCGTTATAGATAGTCTAACCGTCTTAACATGGGAGGTGATCTGGCGAGGTGGTGCACCAGTACTCATCCCTTAATCCGATTAGTCCCGACCTAATCACTGCTATTTTTACGTCATTTCTTCTTAGTGACCACGCATGTAGAAGATCAATCCATGGTTAAGCCGTCAGAAAAACAAAGTGTTTTATATTTTAATTTCATTTTGGAATGTAACTGCGTTATAAGTCTGTCTGAGACCTGAGGCCGGTTAGAAGTTAAAACAGGTGTCTACACGTGATGCCGCTAAATAGGTTAGTTACGTGGCAGTAATTATAACGCCGGATGAACGCCAATGGCTATTAATGTACAGGTGGAGTGAGAACCACCGGTGAAGCAATCGAGAACACTCTTCATAGCATTGCCCGAACCGGAAGCGGAAGTGGTATCTCATAGACATCTTCAGACCTTCAGTCTTTATTCTATAAATAGAAATCCTTGAATTTAAACTAAAAACGATTACATCCCCACATATACACTGCATATTTTACAGGGATACAATCTTTTTTTTCCATTTCAAAGCTATATGGGTTGTAATAATGTTAAGTTATTGATCGCAAGTACACCTTTTCAATTCATAATTATGATTTTTTTTTCTGGGAAATCACTTGTTTCTGAATTTATAATAGACAACTGAAATTATAATAACATTCTCGCGCAATTTGAAAGCACATGCACATTTTCTGTATATATATATTTTTTAATTTTGTATTCTTTATAGTTTTATCTCGAATTGAAATCAATGAAACACATGTAAATCCCTATTTATTGGAACCTGTTTGTCTTTTATTAATATCTTCTTCATTATCTAAAATATGATGTATGTTTTACACAAGCTGTGTCGTTGAGGATGTTTGGGAGTTCATCTGTTCATGTACTAGATCGAACAAAAGCGGGAAGGGGTGGGGTATGATGAAATGACCCGTTTTCTGCGGTGGTCAGCAACTCCAAACATACACACAAATTCACGGCTGTTTTAGTTTCCGATGTCGGGTATACACATAAGTCCAACTGTTGCACACCCGACCCAGCAACATTCATAAGAAAGTCGCTTTTCATCTGCCGTGACTTCTAATGACCAGACTCTCGTTTGGCTCATTAAAAGAGATAAATGTCAAAGTCCAACGCTAATTTGATGATTTAACAAGGGAAATTATTCGTGCGACACGTGGCGTTATCGTAAAGCGCTCGTAAATAGCTTCACGGGTAGATCGTTATCTAACTAAATTCCAATATTTGTCAACTCGCTCCTCAGTTTGTCACAAACACGTGAAAGATGGACGACTCATTAAAAGCCAGCTTTGGTCATTCAGGAGCATACAATGGGCATACTCCGGAAGCCAATTGTTGAATGTCGTCCATTGTCGCAAAATCCTCGTTAGCCGCTACAATGACCACGTGCCAAGGTGCCGTGAAGTCCGAACTGCCGGTCAGTCAAGGAGTTCTGTGATAGGTCAGTTGGTCGGTAGTCTCCTGGAGGTCCGCGGGGTTTTGTGGGTGGTTTGTCAGGGCTGGGTGCGTGTTTCAGACACCCCATGTTTATTGTGTGTTGGGTGACAAACCGCGGCCCCGTGAGCCGTGTCTTTGTGCTACTTGTTGGTCTGTTAGACAGGAACGGTCTTTGTTTGCAATAAACCTCGTTGACATCAGCTGACCACACGTGGTCAATGTTAACAGTCAAATCACGCGAGATTTTACGTCCGCTACCGCCAGTGTTCCCTGTATTACAGCAACAGGTTTGTCTAACGAGTCACTTTAATTGCACATCTACGGTGATTATATTTCAATTTCACCCTCAGTTTCTGATTCAGCGGTTGGTATCCGGATCTGGACATCAAGGCGGGCTAATGCAGCTAAATGCCGTCTACTTTGACATTTTTATTGGTTACACCTTGGGGGCATTAAAATAGCCATCCCACCCTCAGTGGGTCATCAATCGACGGGAGAGTGGGTCATTCCACTCCCCATCGACCAGATTCCAGCCATACCCTCATTCGGTGGATGTGGTCAATTTGGCGGGCATTAACGCCAGGAGCAGAGGGGCGCGTGCGGACCACGTTATCGTCTGTGATTGGTCGCCCGCTGTGTCGCTTTACGGTCGCAATTAGAACGTCAATTTAGTGACCGATAAATGATGGTTTACACAATTATGCAAATGTTTCCATTTAATATAAGAAAAATATGGCCAAAAGATTGAGAACAAAAAAATAATGATATTCATTTTTGAAAGACACTAGGTAATGAGTATTTTGAATTAATCCCAACTTTGTAATTAATTGAATTTTTTCAGATATTTGTCAAGGACACAAGCGACCCCGTTCTCTGCTCTATATTACATTTCTGAAGAAATCAACACTCCATAGCGCATCCATTTTTTTCTATATCCATTCAATTTGATTGTGAAATCAAACACTTGTGTGAACACGACATTAATGATTTTTTTATTAATGGTTTCAATGATTCAGCAATTATCTTAAGCAGCATCAAAAGGCTCCGCCATTCATAGCTGGTCGATGACGTCATCTGTGTAATGAAGCGACCATTCGCCGTGTCACAGACTGGGACGGGAATTATTAAATCATGAGCTGAAAACTGTTCATTTTTGCTAATTTTAACTGCAATTTAAAAACGTGCATTTCATTATGATGCAGAGTCTACAGAGTGAAGTAGATATTTGTACAAACTACTTACATATGTATATATAACATCAACCTCGTCTTCATCCTTTGCACAAATCAATAATATTATACTCTGTCCCGAGTTTTTGCTTCCACCACTTTTTGCTTGATATTTCAATAATAGTAAATATCTTTATGCTCAAACTATGTTCATCCACCAATTTAAAAAATGTCCAGATTATCTGTTTTGAAACGCCCCCTCTACCGCTTCAGGTTTCAATACGCATCCCGAAATTGAAAGTCTACGGAGATTTTCCATTGCAACAGCCATTAATAAGCCCGTATGATAACGTTAAAAAATTGCGCGATGTATTCCGAGTGTATTCCGAATGGAGAAAAGATGTAAACATTCCCCATTATAAATCTCCGTAAGGAATCTGCTTTCGTTTTTGTGACTTTCTCTGAGTGAAAAGGGATAATTGTTCAATGAAGATATCTTGGATATATTCCCTTTTTAAGATTTCAACTGTATTTCTTTCACAGGTAGGTCTAATTTTATTAAAAATCATCAAAAAGCGATGGAAGCAATAACTTGGGACAGACTATAGAAAGAATTGGAAACAAACAAACAAACCAAGAAACAACATGCATGTGCTTGTAAACAACAACCCCAACTAAAAACTAAGGAAAAACAAAATTTTAGAATTAAAGAATAAACGAGATGATTTCCTCTTCGTTCCTATCTTAGATCAGATTATTGGAGCTACATGCATGCAAGATTTATGATGCTTTAGAAGTGATTGACAACCGACGTTGAACTCTTCCCAGAAAAATCGACTTTTGATGAATGACAACTTCATAAATATTTCATGAGAAAGTTTGAAATCACCTTTTAAAACAGAGATTTGTGATTAAAAATAAAACACTGATGATGAATAAAAAAAACTTTGTGCATTTTACATCGTGACACTTGAAAAAGAATTGTCAAGCGCTTGAACTCCATTGAAGGCACTGTTTGAATATTCATCTCAATCTCCACCAATCAAAAACGGATTCGGACCGCTTCCGTTTTGGGAAAAATTGGTTCTATGGCCTACATCTAACTTTGAACAATATAAAGAGCCATTGTTACCGCGGCGGCAAAATCTCGTGTTGTTGAACTCAGATAGATAGAGGACATTGTTTTATTTTAGTCTTTTTTAAAAATATTTTTTAACCATATAGTATAAAAAAATTCATATTTAAAATAGATGTCAGCCGTTTGTACGCGACTGTCGGTAACGGAAGCGGAGGTTTTTGTTTTATCAGGATTGTCATTAGAAATCACAGTGAACATGCAATATAATGATAAAAAACAAGAAATTACAACATAAAGTTCTTTAGATTCTTTTTTAAAATTGAAATTAAATAGAAATCATGATGACCATACAATGATAAATAATTATAACAAAAACAAAATAAAGTTTTCGGATATATTTTCATTTGAAATTAAAAAAATTCTCCAAAGATATATTAGGTATGCAAGGGTATTTATTGTTATTAAACAAGTATAGATGTCATTGACATGAACGTTGAAAACTTTTCAAAATTGAATTACAAAATGCGATGTAATTCGGGATGGTAGTTCGCGTGGCCTGGTAATGGTTAACGTACTGTCCATAACACACGTGTAATCGTTTTTGTTATGACTACTTTTAAAATCAAACCTCAGCATTCATGTTGTGACTGAAAATGATGACGGGTGTGAAGGATTTTAATGTGAGTAGAGATAAACCAATCCCTTGTTGCACTATAGAGTCGGGATCGAGCGCCATATGGACCCACCACGTGACTTCGAACGTCACGATAATTGGTTACACAGCCGGCGCATAATTCTCTTATTCTACTATAATTTAGAATATAAAAAATTAATATCGACATGAATAAGTAAACGTCAGAGATGTTATTCGGTGGTTTACAAATATCCCGAATAACTGTTGGTGTAAAAATGTCAGCCAGAGGCTACCAAGTATTTTCCGATGGTTGATTATTTTCGCCTATCTATAAGCTAGACCCTAGGATGGTCTTGTGACGAGTGTTCAATTCATTTAACCACTTAAAGTTTGAATTATTAATTTAAAAAAAAATTGATGTGTCTAGACATTTGAAAAATTAGACCTGTTAGAGTTATAAGGACTATAAATTTATACAGAGAAATGGCAGGGTATCACGAAGGAATCACGTTTCTCTTTTTGTGTATTGGTTACAAAAATCGGAGGATTTTCATCATTCATAATCAAATTACTGATCCATTGCTTTAGACAAGAGAAACGTTTATCAACACAGATGATTTAATCTGTAAATAAAAATTCAAAAAATTTATCATCTTATTACTAGTATTTGTGTAACAATGTCTCTTTCAATATCAATGGTAGAGAGAGAGAGAGAGAGAGAGAGAGAGAGAGAGAGAGAGAGAGAGAGAGAGAGAGAGAGAGAGAGAGAGAGAGAGAGAGAGAGTACAATTGTCTGGAGTTCACGTACCCCCCTCCCCCGCCCTGTCTCAGTGTAATGCTCTGTCTTAGTTCTCCCTCCCACACACGCCCTGTTGATTTCTGATTGTTTACCGATATATCGACAAGATACCGCGCTAACAGTGCATGCAATCATAAGCCGTCAATATCCTTAGAAACCCGACTCTCCGCTCATCAGTTTTATATAGATCTGAAAAAAAATTGAAGTAACAGTGTGATCACAATCGAATTATACGAGAAAGATGACGTATTTGTTGAACAGCTGTTGTTTGTTGTCTACATGTTAGAGTGCAAGGAAAGGTAAGTTATCCGATTTGTCTCAGTCACAATAAAAACATCTACAATAAAGCAATGAAAAATAATGTAACGGAAACAAAAGAACGATTATTTGCTCTCCAAAGTTTGTAGCAGAACAGCACATTTAAAATGAAACCAATCCCACAAAACAAACAACTTTAAAAACAGTATAAATAAAAACTACGAAGAATTTAAAAGTACAATCGAATAAAAGTTGATGAATGCACCCCAACTGTTATATACAATCACATATTGTAATCAGGCGTGGGTGGGGTGGGGGTTGATTACTGAAAAATTTTATGAATAAAAAGTACAACTACATTGGACTTTTCTATTACGACTTCCATTTTATAAATTTTTAATGAGAACACTGCATATTTAGTTTAGTATCTGATTAAATAGTAGAATCATACCGAAGGATATACCTAGATTAATTTAAAATGAAATTTTATGATTTTCTTTAGAAATAGATTTTAGATGGATCACCCACACACAAAATGTTTCTTCTATCTCTAGACTTTAGAATTAGGTAAGATTTCAACACAACATAAGATTTCATAAGGTTTTCTAGTATTGAACTTTTAAAACAAATCATTTGAAGGACCTTGGTGCACGAAAGTCAAGAGATGCACTTTATAACCGTTAAACCCGATAAGCATCTGATGAATCTGTTAGCTTATTTATTAGCTTAATTTCATCTTATGAGAGACTTATTTAAACTAAATTTATAAAGATCTCAAAATACCTTCAATTAGAATAACTTATTATCACTTAAACTTTTATTTACTTTAACAATGTCACTAATCCATATGGTATTTTAGAATAAAAAGTGAAAATAAACATCCGGCAATTTGCGCAAAATTGTCATTCACGTTTTCATATCCGTGAAATTAAAGAAAAATTATCATATCAAAACATGTTTATTTACCGGAATCGTCAAAACACTTTCCGGAACTTGAACATAATGAGATCAGAGCGTGCAATAAAAAACCCTCGGCCGCTTACAGCGGAAATGGGGGGCACTTTATCTGCATTATGACGTCAGAGAAACTTTAACCATTTTACCCCACGCCTGTTGAGTAACAAACTTTTATTAATTTTCTGATTCCCTCTCGGAAATGACTTGTGTTACACCTCCCAAGATCTGTTTTGAGCGCCCCACAGAATACCGCCAGTAACCTGCTATTTCCTCTCTTTCATCGCTTGCTTTGTGGACCAAATAGCCGCGGCAGCCTTTTCCGGTCATAGCTCTGTAGCAACAATTCCAACAACAGTCTGTATTGCAGATAAAATTTTGACCATTTATTCAAAACTAATCAATTCTTCACGTTTACATTTTAATCTTCTCTAAGTAAATAGATAAGAAAATCATGAGTACACCAGTACATGTATCTATAGACGCTGTATGAACCGACATCGCGTCATTCTGTGGCGATTGAAACGATTGTTCCAGCAATTGTACAATGGATATATTTTTTTCGTGAAATCTGCAAAATTGTTCCTTGTTCTCAAAACCCCAAAACATTGTCCTTGTTAACATACAAGTCTGCCTGATATAAACAGGAAGTGACGTAAAATCTGAAATACTAACAGATATATACGTTTTGTTCATCCAAATGAATCAAAGTTGTCGCAGATGTTATGAAAAAATAAATTCTATTTTTATTGCCAGGTTCTTTGTTAAACCAATTTGACAGCTTCTCTAGGAATAATCCGATTACCCTGTTAAAAGATCGCACTGTTCTTTGATATTTAAGATTCCCAGATTGACGATCAATTCAGGGAAGAGCCAAGTCACAATGACGGCGTTAACGTTAGATAACAGCCAGCCGCCAAACAGCTGAGAAAAGTGGATAAACATCTAAATATGGACGAAATACAAAGATGTGTGAACGCATCAGAAACCAAAGAATTCATATAATTATCTGAATGGCGTACCGTTACATCTCTGGACTGCGTTCTACAATTCGTTGTATAACCAGAAAACTCCGTGACAAAGAGTATAACTAGGGGCACCCCCACCTAGACGTCACGGTGTAAGGTAAAATGCCCCCCCCCCCCCTTCGCTGCACCAAATCACTTTTTTTAACTGAATACAGGATCTTGATCAAAAGTTCACTTGATTTTTGTCTCTGCTTTTAACCGCCTCAGTGACAGGGAGAACTAAGAGGGGCTAATTATCAAGATGTAACGTTCGTTTAAAGTGCATAAAACAGAGCCATAGTTTATATAATGTGTTGACGGTTGATTAATTCTATTTCATACCTTAAATCTGAAAGGAAAGTTTGAAAGTCAAGTTGTACCCCTCTCCCATTGGGAACCTAGGTCGATATACATACGTCATTTCCGGGAATACATATTTTTTTTAAAAGTTTGATTACTGGCTTAGTTTCACATGTAATTAAGTTACAAGATGTCCCCCAGAACTTTGAATTTGAAGTAAAAAAAAAACTATAATATGTTGCAGCGTTTTAATATATTTTATAATTTGTACAAGTAATTATACGTCAGTGTGACGTCACTACAGTCAAAACGATCTACTGCAGACAATGGCTGCCGTGACAAACTTACACATTTTGTTTTCTCTAACCAAGAAATTCCATGGATACCCGCATATTAACAGCGCATCTTGTCGGTAAAACGCAATAACTTTGTTGATTTATTTCGCATTATAATCACCCCCGCACAAGCCGGGTCAACAATCTGTAGCTTTGTTTGTGAATGATTAATCAATCACAAATTAATTATCTCTCTCTTAATGTGCTTTCAATCAGTTTTCTGGTTGAGGAAATCATTTCAATGGATTGAACAGCTATTACACAGAAATAAAAAAATAAATCATTTTATTTTTACAAATTACGAGTTTACTGAAAAAATGAAATGTAACACTGCGAACTTATGAACGCACATGGCTATTGACACTGTTTAACCTATATTTCGGGAATATACAATTTATAGAATTACATTTCTAAGAGCTTTGAATAAAGATTTTCACACTGCATCCCATCATGATATGCACATGTACATGTATTTTACAATTTTTAAAATCTTAATTTCGGAAACGAAACAAATGCAGCAATTGTTTCGACCCCGAGGAACACCCCCTGGGGCAATGATGGCACATACGTAGTTGCTTTGTTGCGCAGAAGATTTAACCTAAAGAAAAATTATCAATAAAGATATATATAAGCTTAATTACTCCGTCTGGAAACAGTAATAGTCTCGCCATTGCAAACAAAATGTCTTCCACCGCGGCTTTTATATTTCTTGCAATGCTGTGGACCAAAATAGACGAATGCATTTGCTTGAATGTGAATATCGATTCCAGTCTGTTGATAAAAGCGTTGTAAAATCGGGAGACATATAATGCACCAAGATTGACGTCATACTATGTAAAACTAAAACTGTTTCGTAACGCCGGAATAATACAAGTTGTGGAATAATTTATAGCTTCCTGTGTTATAGTCGACACAAGAACCAGACCAAAATATCTAAAAGGAAATCGTAATCAGACCATATAGCCATAAACTGATATTCTCAATGTATATAATATAGTTTTATCGAAATAGTAAAGGGATAAACGCAAATGATATTTCCTATGAATGAAATTTCCTAATAATCATTACCATTGTTGTATAGGAAGAGCATTAACGAGAACCAAAGGAAAAGCAGGATACGAGTAGAACATCCTCTTTGTTTTTTGTTTTGTTCTCCCTAAAGCAATGTTACGGACATAAGCTGCATAAGAGGGTGTAATATACAACTTTATTAGTGTCTGACAGCGGGACTTTGTCCTGAAATTCCTCAGCTCTCTTCCATCATCAGTTCGTCGAAGGTTGAAATGTGCGCGGCATAGAAAAATCCAATGTTTCCTGGATCCATTTAACGACGACCCTCCCCCGCCCCCTCCCCCAGGAATTCCAAGGAGGGATGACAATCCAAATACCACAAATCTCATTACAGCCTTCATACAATCTAAATATCATAACATTAACATTACGTCGATGATTCAGAAGACATAAAGATGAAACAATTTGTGTTGCTAATAGTTTCCTAAATGTGACGTTTTCATCGCGATCTGCAGTCTGGCGCATCAGGCGCATCGGCCCATCAGAAGAAAATGTACTGATGTTAGCTCCGCCGTCTTGAATTCCATGAAGTTTGCGCATGCGCCCGATGGCTTCACCGTCGTACATTCTTGGCGTTTCCTGAGACATTGACGAGACTTTGACGAGACGTTGATGGACATTCCTACCTCTACGTCCCCTGAATGGGCCTCGGCGGTCGTTACCCCGGGGACCTGACAGACCGACCCCTCAGGGACGACGACCCTAACTCAGGGGTTCACATAATGTAGGACTCAATGCCTGTTATACTACAAAGATATGATATCATTTTGTGTATCAACAGACAGGAAACGATGAGGAACAATCGCAGACGGCCTTGATTCTAACACTTGTCGCCATCTTCAGCATTATAAATAGAAAACGATGTACAAAAATTGGAAGCACATTTCTTACTTTGTATATGTTCTCAAACTCAAAATTGTTTGTGGGTTGTCTTCTAATTGGTCATAATCAAGAATCTGTGACCGCTTCTTGTCCGTCCGTCTCAGTCTAGCAGTCATGCAGAAATTAGAGTTACTAGAAAGTAGACTGCTTGTAGAATACTCAAAACCCTGATTCTTTAGATAGATCAGTATTCTAATTCTTCCATTAAACGTTCTTTTGCCTGATTTGGATTCAGCAATAAACAAGGATTTCAATGAAACATAAGTGTCGCATCCCCCCCCCCTCCGGCCGTGGCCATGAAACAGAGACAAACTTATCCTTAATCTGAGTCTCATTGTTACAAATAGCATAAATAGTGACTATTATAAACTTCATGGTCTAGGAGCAAGGTAATTAGAGCTATTACGGCTATTACTAGATCCTTTTTATATGAAAAAATAGAAAGAAAATCTTTTGTTTCACGTCGTAGAAAAGTTAATGAAAATTTCTCTTTTGAAATTGTCACATGGAAGATTTATGAAATGAATCGCCGAAATAATCAATACCATAACAGAGACACAAGAAGGTTTCCTATATCTTTCATATTACATTTTCTGAAAAAACGGAATGAGCTCGAACTCATAATAACTGGCCATATTAATTTTAAAAAAAGTCATATTTGAAGAGAGAGACAGAGAGAAAGTGAAATAAAAACTAGAGAAACATGGCCCTTACAATAAAGCTACACACAAAGAAAGATACAATATCGAGGATCGGCATGATAGTTTATCACGCGTGGGGGATGTTTTTTTTGGGGGGGGGGTGGTCACTCGGGGGGGGGGGGGGGGGCAGGACGGTCAGTCGTGGCTAGTGACCAGAGGTGACCCCCAGCTGAAGTATTATGTAGCCTAGTACACATACGAGATCAAATGGAAGTCTGCGTGGGGTAGATGGAGTAGTTTGGAGGGGGTGGGGTGGGTGGGGGTGGGGCTTGATGGTGATGAAAATCAATCTGGTTACGTCCCCTTGGAGTCCTTTAACCTTGATGTATGTTGGACAAAAATATAACCAGCCATCCAGGAAACTATATCTACTGCTGATCTCAGGAGTACAGATAGTGAGTGGAGAGAGAGAGAGAGAGAGAGAGAGAGAGAGAGAGAGAGAGAGAGAGAGAGAGAGAGAGAGAGAGAGAGAGAGAGCGTTAAATGAAGAATACGTCATGTTCTCTCTTCTTCAGCTGTTTCCACCCGAATTAAAGTCTTGCTTTTGAATGTTAATCTATTCTTAATAAAACCCTCCGCGACAGATGGGTATAAAGATAGTCCTAGATCTCAGTGACTTGTTTAAAGATTCATCCATTGACAAACCATCTATACACTCTCCAAGTGAATCAAATGTGATGCAAAATAATTCACCTCACACAGCACCCTAGAGTCTGGCGACAAAATAAAGGTCTTGTTCTAAGATATATCCCCTTAATTCTTTTGAAAATCCTCCAAAAAGTTATCTATATTTTATTGTGATCCTCCAGCATCTACTTGATTTTCACACTCCTTCATGTTGGTATATTCAACACAAAAAGAATATACAGCTAACTGAATTTGTTTCGTTAATTTCCTTTGCTTCCTTTGAAGTGTTGACAATATGTGTACCCAGCAAAAAGATCTACTGTATTTAAAGTAATTAAAAATTTTCAAATCTAAGGCAACATGACGTCACTTTGTCACGATTTTCCTAACCCTAACCCTGTTCAATATCGTATAATAATAATAAAAAAAAATCACAGATCCAAACTGCATCTGCTCCCTTCCTTTAATCACAAACTAAACTCAGTAATTCAAAACGTATGACATTGTTCTGACAAATTTAGATCGGGTTCAGCCTCACTAGGACGACAAACCATGTGATCCGGCGAAAGCGGCTACGCTCTGGGAGTTAACGGAGAGACCGAATTACTAAAATATTTGATGTCTTTAATAAGATACAATCATGTATATATCCCAGATAATTAATAATGAATGAGAAAACGTTGGCATACCGTATATCCACGATACCATCATAACATAAGTGAATTGGACTCTGTTCGTAATTAAGATAGTTGTTTTTTGTACAACTTAATGATAGTTTTTAAGATGAGATATGAAACGAATATCTTATTTCCTCTCGGGCAATGAAATGAAATCAAGGTCAGTCTTTAATGAAAGTATACATATTAACCCAAAATACAAAATGCAAAGGTTGCAATAGATTCTGCTTTGTATGCTAAGAGAAAGATATGTTCATGATAAAAAAAAGGGGAGGGTCGGTTGACCAATCACAACGAATTCTGTTTGATCACCATTCACCACTATACATTTTTTTCAGAAGAGGACAACATGAAACATTAAATATTTTTAATGTTAATGATCCTGTCAACTTCTTTCTTTTAGTGTCTCAATCAGAGAGCAGTATCAGACAATTCAAAAAATGTCAGCATGATGAACTTGTTTTATATATTATATACAGAAAGATTTTGTCAGGAGCTCTTAATTAGGGTTCATTAGTTCAAATCGCTAAATGCCACTAAGCTAACTGTTGTATAACGTATTACTTAATTCATATTGCAGGATTAAAGGGGAAGAAAATCAAATTACAGAAGTATTAAGGGATGAGTACAAGCACAGCGATATATGTTTGATACGTAAAAGCTCTTAAGCGAATTATATCTATCACGAAATCCGAGAAAACTGTGCATAACAAGAAAAAGTCGAGATCGAGATTATGATTAGAGATTTCCGATCTTTGAACCCGACGTCATGAGCCCTGTGAACAGGGGCGACAACCCCAGATCCAATTTAAATGGATTATATTTTGTATGCTTTATTTGCACTGAATAAAGATTATTTCCTAATCGTGAATTGTTTAATGGACCGTCCAGTAAGCGGGTGTAAACTAGACCCAGCCCCTGTAATCACGTGTCAGTCAAAGGTCCACGGGGAGGAAACCATCGCGCATTTACCCACGCTCTGATGATAGCCGACTTGTTAGATATTGACTTCAATCTCGCTCTCTCTTTCTCTTTATAATAAAATCGATGTACGAATTGCATAAGTCTGGGACTCACTGTCTGCCAATTTGTAAAATCATTATTTTCCTTTAAGGGCAGAACTCAACAGAACTATATAGGCTTATTTAGTGTATTGTATGGAAACACACTTTCTGTTATTTAACCCACGCAATACTTGTAGTCTCATCCAATACTTGTAGTCTCATCCAATACTTGTAGTCTCGTCCAATACTTGTAGTCTCGTCCAATACTTGTAGTCTCATCCAATACTTGTAGTCTCGTCCAATACTTGTAGTCTCGTCCAATACTTGTAGTCTCATCCAATACTTGTAGTCTCATCCAATACTTGTAGTCTCGTCCAATACTTGTAGTCTCGTCCAATACTTGTAGTCTCGTCCAATACTTGTAGTCTCATCCAATACTTGTAGTCTCATCCAATACTTGTAGTCTCATCCAGTAAGGCAGTTCTTTTTATTGCTTTGAAGATAACACTACATATGTAGGACTCAGGAAAAAAAAGGGTTTTTCTCTCTCCATAAAATGATGGATTGTCTTGAGAGATAATAGTACACGTATGTTTATTAATATTACACGGAGTTCAGAAAAAAATAACTACTATCTTTAGAATGTATTTACTGCTTGATTTATGAATATATCATTAATTTCACAAATATATATGTATAAGTTGCTTGAAATACCGCTTATTCGTTTTTCTAGGAATGAGCAGTTTAATTTGTTTATTTATTACATGTATATAATTCAATGTTGTACGAAAAACGGGTTGTTTATTCTGGTAAAGTACACAATACCGGTATCTAGATGTCATGTAAATAAATTTATATGTAATTGTTCGTCTTACAATCGATCATATATTTTCTGTGTTTATTAGAAACACATAAGCTTTTAAGAATATTACCAATTAAACAGTGTTACTTTGGTCGTAAAGACGGTTTGTGAAACGTTCCCCTAAAGCTATAGAGCATTAACATTCAACAGTACGAACTAGTGCAGCACTGGTACGAAATAGTAAGTACTAACAAGGACAGTGTTAGACTTCGGCAGGTCCCGGATCTACTGTAGTACTGGCACATCTGGCGCTGGTCATGAATTAGGAACGGCATCCATCCCCACACGAGCCTGACATTATTATAACTATCACCAGTGACCTTGGCAACAGAGAGACATATTGTGGATATTTACGCAGTATTCAACGACCTTGGATGAAATACTGAATGAAAGAACGAAAAGGTCGTCATAACAAATTATAGGAAAATTGCAGACTGGTAAATGTGATGTGGCCACTTCTTGCATATATAAGTATAACATGTAACTAAAAAGAAAAAAAAATACATTATTTTGCCTGACAGTGTAACTATAATTAGGACTTCAAGATTCTCCAAAACAAGAAAAAAATACGACCTGCGTAAATAAAATTCGAGAAATAAAGTGTCACGTTTACATTCAAATGAATGTTGTGATAACAACTTGTGATAAATTCATCAAACAGTGAACACTGCTGCATTCTTCACTCATGCTGATGGACTTTGTTCTATATTTTGGACACGGTTTCCAGATAATCTCCGTACTGCGGATTTAAGTATTTTCGAGTGTTTCCAGAAAAATAATACCCTTGACTATGTCCTTTACTCGATCGGTTTTAATGGAATTCAAACAAAGTCTATGTTTTTGTGGCTTATCAATTTCAAGCGCGTTATGAACGTAGAGCAGTTTTTTTTGTTTCCCCGCATCAGTTAGCTTTGATCTGGTGATATAATATGCATAGTGCTAGAGCCCAGATTCTGTTTCTTCATTAAGAAAACTAAAACAGCTAGGGATGCTTTAACTTTGATCTCAAACGCGGAGACTTCCAACAGCAGAAAAATGCATGTCACCATTGTAATGAAGATAATGGAGAGAATCAGATGTGGAGTGTATGTCACGAAATCCGTTGACGTTGTCATTAGGAGATCACTCACTCCAAAGTCATGCTTTAAGCGTGTTTTTTTTATGTTTTTCATACAAATTTCACTCATTCGCCTTGTACTCCTCACGTTTCTGAAAATACGTGTACAACCCATTTTGTTATGTTCGCAAAAATAATTTTTTTTATGTACCCAATATATTAATTTTATCAAGGTTAACGAATCTTAGAGTCTTCACTAATATCTTATATGATTCCAAAGAACGTAATATAATTAACAACCCCCCACCTGTCGGTATGACTAAATTTCTTTGTTTACCAATGACGGGGGTTATTGGCAGCGGGTTGGAATATTACACATAGATCTGGAAATTACTCATCTTCCCCAACCTGTAAGCACGGAATGACCTACATCTCCTATCGCTCTCCAAAGCTAGCGACTACGTCATCAGCCAGGCCAGGTGAGATGATATACGGCCATCTACTACAGCACCCGTCACGTGGTCCCACAGGGATATCCCCGTGTCCTCCGGCTTTCTCAAGGTCAACTCAGTTTCCGTTATATTGTGTTGTTACTAAACAACAATAATTATATAAATATATAGATAGAGAGAGTCACCGATTGATGAGGGCAGAAGTTCAGCATCATGTGTAAGCCGATAATTAAATTACCACGGACCAGGTTTCAATAACTCCTTGTGTGATTACAAAGCGGACCGGAACCTATCGAGTCACGGTGTCCCGCTAATGTCCGGGGATTATTAGAACGTGGCGCTAATGTCCACGGGATTATTGGGGCGCTGTGTCAGTCCTATGTATCATTCACTCAGAGCCGGGGTCGGCCGATATGACCCGTGAATCAATCAATGTTTACATGTACGTACGTATGTACGAAGAATGGTCAACGTCGTGAATACGACGGAGAACTGGCCAGCGATGTACACCCGATGTACACCCTATGTACACCATATATACACCTTTCATTCTTTATTTCTATAATCGGTCATTTTATCAAAAATCATGTACACATGGAGAAAAAAGGGGTCCGATTAATAACTCTATGGATTTGTTATCCTGTATCCCACAGGCTGTATAGCTCTGGGTAGGGTACATGGTCACGTCCTTGTAATGATACGATTCTGCCTCGTTTTGAATTTCCCGAAAATCATAAACAGTTTTTTTTTTAATTAACCCAGTTTGAAATTCGCCGAAGGAGGATGTAAAGAATGAGGCCAAATTTATGGTGACATACTTTTGTGCCCTTTTTGTGCTAGTTATTTTTCCATCAAATGTGTCGACATGCGATATAGCTATGTCAACATGCTATAAAACTATGCTGACATAACTATGTTGACATGGATGATCACAACGATAAAAAATCTAAAAAAAAGCCCCGAACATCGCCATCAAGTCACTTAAATTTCAGCATGCTAGATGCAACTTATTTATGTAAACATATTACTTAATTAGGTTGACATGCAAGAAAAATATTTTGACATGTCAAAATGCAACTTTTAATGCTGAAAAGGCATGTTGATATAAAAGATGCATGTTGACATAAATATACTTGCAAGTCATCATATTTATTTAGCATGTCAAATTAAATAGGATACATTTTTATTTCGCTTGTAAACATGAATAAGTAGAATGTTTGAAGTCGCATGTGGGCAATATTGATTTTAGAGATTTGAAATAATTTTGATCTATAATTGTAAATTTCTTGTATGTCATCATAGGCATGTGGCATGTTGACATAATTATCTTGTATGTTGACATAATTATCTTGCATGTCGACATATTTGCTAGAAAAAAAGTAAATTGCACATAATAGTTAAGGCACCATTGGTGGTATATTTCTGCCCCCCCCCCCCCCCCCCCCCCCCCCCGCACCTCTCCCCCTCCCCCCTCCCGCCACACAAACACACAAATCCAAGATAAATTATGTCAACCACCATACAAATTAAATGAATTGTTGATTTGAATAATCCCACCTATCTAAGGTGCCAATACACGTACACAAATTAAGGGAAAGTAACTATAGGTCTAGAAATATTGCGTATGTCGAGCCCGTGAATATCACGTTTTGAATAACGTGCCAAAGAATATTGTAATCACCTCGAGGCATTTTAAACACCGGAATCACGTTAGCCAAATTCTTTGCTATCTACACCCTTAGGTGTTTAAAACGTTTAAATCCAATAAAAAATAAATACAAATAATAAATATAAAGAAATACTTTTTATTGTGATACACATAGGTAGTCAGGAGAAACTCGGATTACAAAGTTTTCCTAAGAAATGGAATTAAAGTTAACTCGGAAACTAATTAACTTTCTATATTATGAAAGTGGTTTAAATCAGTGCACATTACCGTGTTTTAAAAACATATACAAATAAACAGAGAAATCTGTATCATAATTCGGCGTAATTTTGTGAAAAAAAAGATGATTAAAATAGCTTTAGATAGAGGCTACATTCTTCGTATACACTGAAACGCCATTCAACGAAAACCCATATCAATCTTCCAAACATTTTCGCCGAAAAAGGGATGTGTTTACTGGAGTTAATCCTGCCATCAATCTGCACGCTCCGATAAAGTAAGCTGAAGTCTCCTTTTATGTCTTTCCTGCAGTGACATATCCAGTAATTTATATATCTATGTTTTCTTCATTAGTATAGATACACTTATCTATATAAATGCACAAACAAAAACTTGATAAAACGAGATCATTTTACATAACAATTGTATTTATTTGCCAAGCTGTGGAGGCTCAATAATAAAACAATTCATCAATGTATTTACGCCCGTATTCAGATGGTTAATTGTAAATGCGATGTTTTTTTCAATAAGCACAGATTACGAACAACAGAACACTTCAATTAAACAACGAAAAACAGTTACAGATTTCATTATATACGTATATTTGAGTCAGAATCAAGACCAGATATGCACGTACTCTTATCTCAACTTCCGGCATGAAAAAAGCTTCGCATATAGTATCATCTAAATATTAATAGAATTGACAAATGTTTAGAAATACAAGCTCACAAAGAACTTGTATTGCCTGATCAAGAAGTCTAGCTGGTACAAAGTAAGTGACATAAATTCTACTTGGTCTCAAATGTCCGGGGTATGAGTTTACGGGTTACACATAGATGGCGCTGAAACGGAAGTTAGTGGGAATCGTAAATTAATAATGCAAGACGCTAAAGCATGATGATGCATTCGTCTAAAAGCATCAGAGATTGGATAGGTAGTATAGATAGAAGAGGTACTTTACCTCTAATCTTACAATAAATAAAAAAATAACTTCTAATATTTCAACTCAGACTAGTGTGAGGAAAATTGTACTTATTATAAAACTCAGCCCATGAATTCGGTCACATAAAAATGGCGCTTATCATACCAATTATCACCTCAATGATTGGGGATAATTTGTTTTCCAATCAACTGTTAGAAAGGTAAATATGGTTTTTCCGTATTCTGGAGACAATTTGCATTCTTAGTCTTCTGTTGATATGACGAGGTGTGAGGTTCTGACACGGTAAGAGTAGTGTCCTTTCCGATATATTTTATTTTTAACAAATAAAATATACCACATGAATACTTTATATCGAAAAGGACAGTAGCTCCATCTTCTTGCTAGGTAACGGCACCACGACGACAAAATATCCACATAGGCGCTCTTTTTCAAAAGATGTACATATATCATACATGTATATTAAGATTTCATTGCCATGGTGTATCCTTGACTCGTTTGTTAGAAAGTATTCTGAAATTTACAATGCGACAGTGTAACCGCTTGGAATATTGGGTCATTCTAGGTTTTACAGCATTAACTGTTCGATAATAAAATCAACATCATAAACAATACTTTGTATATGGTTTCATTTTGTTGAATATCTTGAATACTGTGATTACTGTGCCAAAAATGGCGGATCTATCACGTGATCTGTCACATGATACAAAAGTAACAACTGCTTCAGTGACCTATAGGTATATAAAACAGTCATCATGTGATACAAAAGTAATCATTGCCTCACTGACCTATTCCTGTATTGTAAGGTGTATAAAATAGTCATCACGTGATACAAAAGTAATCACTGCTTCAGTGACCTATTCCTGTATTGTAAGGTGCATAGAATGACCATCACGTGATATAAAAGTTACCACTGCTTCAGGGACCTATTCCTGTATTGTAAGGTGTATAGAATGGCCATCACGTGATACAAAAGTTACCACTGCTTCAGGGACCTATTCTAGCATTGTATGGTACAAAAAAATGGTCATCACGTGATACAAAAATAATCACTGCCTCACTGACCAATTCCCGTATTGTAAGGTGTATAAAATAGTCATCACGTGATACAAAAGTAACCACTGCTTCAGGGACCTATCCTAGCATTATAGGGTACATATAAAATAGTCATCACGTGATACAAAAGTAATCACTGCCTCAATGAGCTATTCCTGTATCGTACGGTATATAGAGTGGTCATCACTCGCTGTTTTGTTACCCACGTCGTGTTCCAGTAAATGCCCTAGTCTCAAGGCTGTTTGTCACCGCTCGAGTATCAGCTTGTTTTTGAATGAATTATAACAATACATACATGTACCGACCGAGAAAGTAACTGTCCCCCTGACTGAATCGAGTATTATTATTTAGGACCAGGGATGGCGACATATCCTTCAGTATAAGGAATTTGCATAATTTTAAGATCGAACCAGATTCTAATCTGCTTAGCATACTGACAATGCGAGTCTACATGCTGAGAAGATTGCGAAAGTATGATCAAAGGTTACGGCAAAATGGGACTTGATTCAGAACCTTTTCGTGTGATAAATGGTTACACAACAGATTTTTTAAATAGCCTGACAACGATTTATTTTTTTGTTTGTCAAGAGCAGCAAATACTTTTTACCGATTTTTTTAGACTTTATAAATGTACTATTTCTGTTGCAGTGTCATCTGAATGAGTTCAACCCCCCCCCCCCTTCAAATAAAACCTCAAATAAAATAACAGCAAACAAAGAAGTACGTAAGCCTAATTGTCCGTCTGGCAATGAATCTATGATCTCTCTCTCTCTCTCTCTCTCTCTCTCTCTCTCTCTCTCTCTCTCAACCTTTCTCTGCATAAGTTTGTGGTCCAGATTTTTTAAAATGACTATGTTAGTAATGTTACTTTAGATTTTGATGAAAATTATTTTTTTTAATGAGGGACGGGTTCTTTTTTTTAGTATGAGTGTCTTGTATGAGTTTGTATGTGTATATGTGGTTAACAAAAGCATAACATTTCATAAAGTAGAACTCGTAAAACTAAAATATCATAATTTCCTTGGCCTCTCTCTATCTTTAGTTGCTGGTCTCGGGGCCAGATCGTGCTATTGCAGTGTACCGTTCCGCCGTCCCCCGTGCTATCTGTACTTTTGTCCCTTCCTCAATTCTAACCGCATAACTGCCGAGCTTCTGGGGCGTACTGTCCGATATGACGGCAGGAGACCCCATCAGTGATTGTCAATACAGGGAACTCCGTTATCGAGTGATCATTTAAATTCCTCTTTGTCTGTTGTATTTACATTCCACTTCGCAATGTATTAGCAGATTAGCTATTAAATGCTATGTTTTATTGGACATGTAATATTATCAGCAAATTAAAATATTTAATGATAAAAGAACGCACGTCATTAGAGTCGCATGCCCGAACACGGTCGCGAGGGGACGTTTGGGGCGTCTCGGGTTTCTGCAATATAAAGTCCGTTAAAGGTAAAGATAACCGAGAAACTATTTTGGAATTTAGTAAACCCTATATTCTGTCCCTGTGTATGTAAACAGAAGGTGCGGGGATTTTATGTTCCGGGTCTACAGCGACTTGTGCCAGCCCGTTCTACTGGGTATCGTTGGAGCAGGAATGTCTACTCTACTGTCCTTAACAAAACATTTAATTCTTTATTATCGAGTTATTGTCATGTTCAAATTTAGAATCTGAATTTGTACACGACACAAAACACAATAAATTTTATACACACAGTTTTGCACACAATTTGAACTTGTGATTAATCTCATATCATAGTAAAATATATCTTGTTATATTAATCTCATATCATAGTAAAATATATCTGTTATATTAATCTCATATCATAGTAAAATATATTAGCAGTCAGCAATTACTAGTCATTACAATGTTAAATAACAAACTAAAACAATATTTTATTTAAAAATGATATAGGATCGGACACCAGGCTTAGCCCGTTATGTCTACAGTACAGGTCTAAATGTTGCAGTACGGGGTGTCCAGTAAAGAGGCTCCAACACACTCAAGTTTTATATGCCTCCATATTGTTTGGGTACAGTCTGAAGAGAGTTAGTTCATTTCATAGTTTATCTGTTAAGGTCTGTAGGTATATGAAGAGCATTGACTTACAGCAAAAACTGATTGCGAGACGCCCAAGCTCAGACAGTACCGTACCCCCACGCCCTAACACCCCCCCCCAACACCACCCCTCCCCTTAACAGCACCCCTCCCCCTAACAAGCATGTTTCCATGTCCCTCTGTATCATATCCCTGGTTGTGCGTTGTTATCGATGCAGCATGGAATTTAAAGAACGCAGAACTCTGACCAAACTGTGCCCTGTAGCGCTGTGTGTTTGATGATTATGCAATATGGCTGAGCTGATATCGAATGCTTTTGAGTGCACTGAGTAAAAGAGGAGGAAAAGAAAAAACCAAGATATAAGCCAGAATCGATGGTAAAATCGAAGCCGTCAGCGCCAAGTGAATTCCTAAAATTCCCCCGTGAATAAAAACAAATTAAAAACACATCGAACAACATGGCGCGAAATAACATGGTCAAAGGGAAGGAACTGTGTATTGGAAAAAAAACCCCACACACACTGAATACGTATAATGATTGAAAGCTGTAATCTGAGGTTACATTGATTGGAATTTTATATAACAGTAAACACTGATTCTAATTATCAAGTTGGCCTTTATGCCCAGAATGTGACGCTAGGTTAATGTGGACACTTTGGTTTTTAAATTTTATTTAGACACATGTATTACTGTCTTAGGTACAAGTTTACTCCAATATGTTGACAGCCAGCTCGCGGCTCCCCCCCCCCCCCCGGGCGATAACCCGCTAGGTGGTAGTGTACGTGTGGCTGACAGTATCATATACCAGGACACCGTCTCTTATTTCATCACGACCCTACCAACTTTCAGCACAAAACAAGAATGAATTTATTAAGAATCGAACCGTGCAACTGTACAGTAGGGCCTTAGTGGCCTACAGTAGGGCCTTAGTGGCCTACAGTAGGGCCTTAGTGGCCTACAGTAGGGCCTTAGTGGCCTACAGTAGGGCCTTAGTGGCCTACAGTAGGGCCTTAGTGGCCTACAGTAGGGCCTTAGTGGCCTAATTATATGCTAATTTTCCCGTGGTGTACTTAAAAAGAATTGAACAGTGACGTCATTAACATATCCAGGTCGGATTACATTTTTCTTGTTTTACGCAGTACGGCACGTTTTTGTAATAATCTGAATGGAAACTGACATTATTTGGCACTTTCTAAAGATCAAATATGATTGTTACTGCGTCAGAGAGAGAGAGAGAGAGAGAGAGAGAGAGAGAGAGAGAGAGAGAGGGAGAGAGGGAGAGAGAGAGAGAGATCTGCATTGTTTATTCCAAAGTTTATCTGTTAATGTATGTAGATGTCCTGAACAACACAACACCTTCTTGAATTGTGTTACGCGTATTTAAACAGAGAAAAGTAACACGTGGTTTTAGAACAAGAAATATATAAATATTTTGTTCTAGAAGTATTTAAGTATTTAAGGCTCTCTGGGGAAATTGCTGGTTTACGCTATAAACTGCGTTCTGCGGAATATCTGGGGGAAAGGGGGGGGGGGGGGGTAGGCTCTCCTCTCAAAATACTTATTGACATCCTATATAACATCTCGTCTTATTACATAATAATTTTCTAAAAATCCGTTTCCAAAGCACAAGGGCGTACACGTGCCTTGGGTGATTAGGCTGTTTCCAGAACATGAACTCCAGCCCCATAACATTTTACAAACAGTGATATTATGCAAGACGAACTTTTTAACATTTAGAAATAGTTTGGAATTTACAAACTGAATACATTTGTGTATTACGCATCGAAAACTGAATGATTGCTTTAAACAACCTGAGTGTTCCACTCGTTTTGGATTTTTTCCAATATTTTGACGCGAATACAAGTTTGAAAAACGTAAATAAATATATCCGAGCATTTACGATAAATCGAAGATGCTACATCCTGTAGAAAGGACAGATGAGGATTTTATCTATAAATAGTTCGCCATTAATCGATTCATCCGTGCTTGCTCTGTGACAGGGATTAAGGGCTGATGTAACAGTGGATTAACTGCCCTTTATATAAATGATGATGTAAATAAAACGGGCACCTGCCACAGATCGATATACTGAGGTCGCGATTGATTCTACAGTAAAGTGCTCACAGGCCCTGCGACGGTCAGATATCCTAGAAACTCAGTTTATGAATCTTAGCTAACCGTGTTAAAGGGATTGTATCTCTATATAGAATTGTCATGGCTTTGTCTGTTGCTAATGAAATTCTCACCCGCTGGGTTTTCACTTCAAAGGTGGCGAGCATCCTATGTCATCGCCATATATTACCCTTCTCAGTGTGACAATAGGCTGGTCTATACTGAACTTTCTAACGACCCTGATTCCTTGTTTAAGTTCAAATCATGTCAATTGATACCTTGAACAAGATCAAATTCTAATTATATGTAGACTGATCAGGTGCGATCGAACTTGATGCCGGAACATTGATTGCACCGTGATTATTCAGTGCACTGGCATTCCAAAACAAAACAATTTCCTTCTAGACGATGACATTGGTACGTTAAGGGGACTTTACGCCTCTCTAACACGCAGAGGGAAGAATGTCGTAAAACGCGCCGCCAGGAAGTACCGTAAAAGGAACGACTTCCGTGATTAGCTTCGTGTCGAACTGCGAACCTATAAATCAAGACATCAACTGGAGCATCGTGTAAACGGAGTACTCCCCGGCCTCAGATCCGTGAGAACGGAGTATTCCCCGGCCTCAGATCCGTGAGAACGGAGTATTCCCCGGCCTCAGATCCGTGAGAACGGAGTACCCCCCCCCCCGGCTTCAGATCCGTGAGAACGGAGTACTCCCCGGTATAAGAGACATTTAAACAGAGTATCCCTGCCCTAGAGCCATGTAAACAGAGTACTTCCCGGCCCTAGTTCCGTGTAAACTGAGTAGTCCCCGGCCATAGATCCGTGTAAACGGAGTACCCCCTGCCCTAGAGCCATGTAAACGGAGTAGTCCCCGGCCCTAGTTCCGTGTAAGCTGAGTAGTCCCCGGCCCTAGATCCGTGTAAACTGAGTAGTCCCAAGCCCTAGATCCGTGTAAACTGAGTAGTCCCCAGCCCTAGTTCCGTGTAAACTGAGTAGTCCCCGGCCCTAGATCCGTGTAAACTGAGTAGTCCCCGGCCCTAGATCCGTGTAAGCTGAGTAGTCCCCGGCCCTAGTTCCGTGTAAACTGAGTAGTCCCCAGCCCTAGTTCCGTGTAAGCTGAGTAGTCCCCAGCCCTAGATCCGTGTAAGATGAGTAGTCCCCAGCCCTAGTTCCGTGTAAGCTGAGTAGTCCCCAGCCCTAGATCCGTGTAAACTGAGTAGTCCCCAGCCCTAGATCCGTGTAAACTGAGTAGTCCCCGGCCCTAGTTCCGTGTAAGCTGAGTAGTCCCCAGCCCTAGTTCCGTGTAAACTGAGTAGTCCCAGCCCTAGTTCCGTGTAAACTGAGTAGTCCCCAGCCCTAGTTCCGTGTAAACTGAGTAGTCCCCGGCCCTAGTTCCGTGTAAACTGAGTAGTCCCCAGCCCTAGTTCCGTGTAAACTGAGTAGTCCCCGGCCCTAGTTCCGTGTAAACTGAGTAGTCCCCAGCCCTAGATCCGTGTAAACTGAGTAGTCCCAAGCCCTAGATCCGTGTAAACTGAGTAGTCCCCAGCCCTAGTTCCGTGTAAACGGAGTACCCCTGCCCTAGATCCGTGTAAACTGAGTAGTCCCCGGCCCTAGTTCCGTGGAAACTAAATAGTCCCCGGCCCTAGTTCCGTGTAAACTGAGTAGTCCCCAGCCCTAGATCCGTGTAAGCTGAGTAGTCCCCAGCCCTAGTTCCGTGTAAACTGAGTAGTCCCCAGCCCTAGTTCCGTGTAAACTGAGTAGTCCCCGGCCCTAGTTCCGTGTAAACTGAGTAGTCCCCAGCCCTAGATCCGTGTAAACTGAGTAGTCCCAAGCCCTAGATCCGTGTAAACTGAGTAGTCCCCAGCCCTAGATCCGTGTAAACTGAGTAGTCCCCAGCCCTAGAGCCGTGTAAACTGAGTAGTCCCCAGCCCTAGATCAGTGTAAACTGAGTAGTCTCCAGCCCTAGATCAGTGTAAACTGAGTAGTCCCCAGCCCTAGAGCCGTGTAAACTGAGTAGTCCCCAGCCCTAGATCAGTGTAAACTGAGTAGTCCCCAGCCCTAGATCAGTGTAAACTGAGTAGTCCCCAGCCCTAGATCCGTGTAAACTGAGTAGTCCCCAGCCCTAGAGCCGTGTAAACTGAGTAGTCCCCGGCCCTAGATCCGTGTAAACTGAGTAGTCCCCAGCCATAGATCCGTGTAAACTGAGTAGTCCCCAGCCCTAGAGCCGTGTAAACTGAGTAGTCCCCAGCCATAGATCCGTGTAAACTGAGTAGTCCCCAGCCCTAGAGCCGTGTAAACTGAGTAGTCCCCAGCCCTAGATCAGTGTAAACTGAGTAGTCCCCGGCCCTAGATCCGTGTAAACTGAGTAGTCCCCGGCCCTAGATCCGTGTAAACTGAGTAGTCTCCAGCCCTAGATCCGTGTAAACTGAGTAGTCCCCAGCCCTAGAGCCGTGTAAACTGAGTAGTCCCCAGCCCTAGATCAGTGTAAACTGAGTAGTCCCCAGCCCTAGATCAGTGTAAACTGAGTAGTCCCCAGCCCTAGATCCGTGTAAACTGAGTAGTCCCCAGCCCTAGAGCCGTGTAAACTGAGTAGTCCCCGGCCCTAGATCCGTGTAAACTGAGTAGTCCCCAGCCATAGATCCGTGTAAACTGAGTAGTCCCCAGCCCTAGTTCCGTGTAAACTGAGTAGTCCCCAGCCATAGATCCGTGTAAGATGAGTAGTCCCCAGCCCTAGTTCAGTGTAAACTGAGTAGTCCCCAGCCATAGATCCGTGTAAACTGAGTAGTCCCCAGCCATAGATCCGTGTAAACTGAGTAGTCCCCGGCCCTAGATCCGTGTAAACTGAGTAGTCCCCAGCCATAGATCCGTGTAAACTGAGTAGTCCCCAGCCCTAGTTCCGTGTAAACTGAGTAGTCCCCAGCCATAGATCCGTGTAAGATGAGTAGTCCCCAGCCCTAGTTCAGTGTAAACTGAGTAGTCCCCAGCCATAGATCCGTGTAAACTGAGTAGTCCCCAGCCATAGATCCGTGTAAACTGAGTAGTCCCCGGCCCTAGATCCGTGTAAACTGAGTAGTCCCCAGCCATAGATCCGTGTAAACTGAGTAGTCCCCAGCCCTAGTTCCGTGTAAACTGAGTAGTCCCCAGCCATAGATCCGTGTAAGATGAGTAGTCCCCGGCCCTAGATCAGTGTAAACTGAGTAGTCCCCAGCCCTAGATCAGTGTAAACTGAGTAGTCTCCAGCCCTAGATCAGTGTAAACTGAGTAGTCCCCAGCCCTAGAGCCGTGTAAACTGAGTAGTCCCCAGCCCTAGTTCCGTGTAAACTGAGTAGTCCCCAGCCCTAGTTCCGTGTAAACTGAGTAGTCCCCAGCCCTAGATCCGTGTAAACTGAGTAGTCCCCAGCCCTAGTTCCGTGTAAACTGAGTAGTCCCCAGCCCTAGAGCCATGCATTCTGAGTAGTCCCCGGCACGTTCCTGACAGAGGGTTACACGTGTTGTTGATTAGTGCATCTGTTGGGTTCCGTCTGGTGTTGACGAGATGCTGTCGACCGCTTTGCTTTCCATTTTGTCTGTCCTCGCCGCCATCTCACAATTTACCTTTTTCTCGTTACAAAACACCTATAGCCCCAGCCAATATCGATTGTTCTATTTTTGAAAAACAACATAACATAGAAGGCGAGTGTTTAATCATGATGAAATGAGAGGGTCTTTGGTACAAATTCCTAGACAGAGCGCGACCTGTAATAACAGTAAAATGTCGAGCACAAAATAAAGCGAGTGTTAAGATAGTTTAGAACGTAATCAGTTACAACACTTGCTATGTTAGAATATTTAATCATGTATTGATATACAATGTTTAAACTTTGATTGATTTCTATTGTTTTAGAGAGAACTAGTTGTTCATCAAAGATTCTACCCCCTATTTAACCACAGAATGAATTTTTTGAGTGGGATTAGCATCTTATAGCCAAAAGTTACTCTTTTAGCTAAGATTGACTTTTTATGAATTTGATTGGAATGGCTATATTTTGACTTATTTTGAAATCTTTTAATTAGTACCATCACTTCTACCAAACATTTGATTCCTCCGGCTGGATCGGGCATTGTTAGTCCATAAGTTCTATTTGATTCCTCCGGCTGGATCGGGCATAGTTAGTCCATAAGTTCTATTTGCAAGTGAGCCTAAAGCTATGTGATAATTTTCCATCGCATACTGACTTCGGTATTCAAACCAAAAGACCTTGCCCCGGTGCATCATTTCACCGCTCGTCTATCCCCAGTATACATCAGTCCTGATGCCCTCGCGACGGGTGTTGCTAAAACGCGGAACGGAAAACGGAACGGAAAGCGGAACGGAATGGAATACGGAAAATGTTTTGTAATGTTATTTACTCGATAGATGTGTTAAACAAACAATAAATGATATACTTAACGTAAATTTTTAATATTGTTAAAAGTGCCATATTAAATTTTAATTTTTTTTTTTAGAAAATGTATGATTTTCTCTCAATTAATATTACACGCTTTGACCACTAGTCCCAGTTGATCAAACTAAACAACATATCCAGCTCTCTATTCGGATTAAGTTGAAGGACTGTATAACCACGTAGGTAAGCGTAAAGAAACTGTCATACCTAGATTACTAGGAATAAGTAAACGGTAGAAGGTGTAGACAACGAACGGCGATATCGGAAGAAACTATAGGGACTTTACAGGACATCTAGAGCGTTAGTGACGCAATAAAATGATTCTGTTTTTGATTAAATGATCTTTAAAATAATGAGACGAAAAGGTTAGCAGACAGATGTTGCAGCAAAACCTCTTCAGTGGTGGTAAATGTTGTTCGTCGGTCACGTTTTTTATATCAATATCTATTAATGAAGCAAGGTTCGAAGTCATGAAAAACACAACCAAACGCTCAACTAACTGCCCTTCACTATTATTCCCATAATATTACAAAAAGAAAATAAATAAAAAGTTATTTTAATAGCATATCTAATCACAATGTGCGTACATTTCATTTTTCCGTTTCGTACTTTATTAAGAAAATTGAATGCAATGATATAGTTGATACATTCGTAAGAATGATATCAAATAGGTAAGCTACCTTTTGATAATAATCATTCATAAAATATGAATAAAAGGTACAAAGTACATATTTGTGTCCAATCTATACAATATTTAAGCATAAAACGTCATAATGTTTTTTTTCCGTTTTCCGTTCCGCGTTTTAGCAACACCCCTCGCGACTTCCCGGCCGTCCTTGATTCACATATTACTCGGTCAATATGAACTGGTGACAACGGAATGAATGAAGTAACGCCAAAATCGCTCAATTACTCTACTTTTTTGCAACCATATTATAGTCAGTGTACGTATGTTGATATTAGTGACATAACGTTTCAAGGAAATACCATACACAGTAGATGATCTAGATCAACCTGTGATCGTCTAGTTAAGGTTGCATTATACAAATGAATGCATTTATACAACAATGGACCTTGACTGGAGATGAAGACCATCATAGGTACAGAAAACAAAGAACGTATGTCTCAGATCATCATGACCGCACTCCCCAAAACACTATTTGTCCCATTCCACACCCCTGATTGGCGAAGGCAAAATTCTAATGTGTCCTTGCTGGCAAATAAACGTCCTTCAAGCCCTGCAGGGACAGGTTCTTTGGGTGACACCTGGGTCCCTGACATGTTTGTATATTACGGGCCTCTCTTCGTTGAAGGACGTAAGCACGATGAGAGAACACTTGCCTCTTGTAAACTGTTTCCAATCGGCGACCGAATTTGTAGTTAAAGATGACGATTGCCTTCACATTTATTGATCATATACAGTCATAATATGTATAACACAAACAAATATAGAAACCTACTAATATATAGCAACTTAAATGTACCACATATCAAGAACTCCGGAGAGGCAGTAAAGATTTGTGTGTAACAAGAGAATACCATTAGATTTATTGACCAAAGTCTAGAACAGTAGTAATACAAAGAAATTATACATATACCCCATATTATGTTACAACGTCAAATGATCATATATTAAGAATACCACAGAAACAGTAAAAATAGATGTAACATTTAAAATAGCTGTCTGGTGGATTATTCTACATCGGTTTATCAGTTAACCTTGCCATAAAAATTACCGGCAATGCAGCACAGAGCAGAGCCTTGATACATATCTTTACAGGGGTGAAAGTTATACACTGAAATATATCAAACTTGGCAAGAATGTAACGATGAACAGTCAGATAACCTAAACAAGTCAAGGCCATGTGATGACTGACCTCCACACACCACGGAATCACGTGAATGCCTAATATCCGGGTCACTAACAGCGACAGTGTTACCACAAACAGATTCCAAGCACTTGCATTCCGCTTTACGATATCAACAGTTTCGTGCGTTATTGTCGTAAAAGCCACATTTACGACATTTAATTTCCAGAAGAAGCCGTCCATGTTTTTGGAAAAAGGCACTTGGTTTGTTTGTTTATTTACATCGTAGAATAACACTGGGTCTCTGTTATGTTGTAAATACCAATTGGAACTGGAGATTTAATATCAATTGATTCGTTGAACTGAATTCTTAATCAGATTAAAGACTTCTCATTCCTGCCAAAATTTACCGATCGAATTCTAAAGAATATATTTAGATCTAGGAAGGACATTTTGTAATGTATACTGTTCCTCAATATCAGACAGATTTCCCAGTGTTAGAATAGACATAACACAGTTATTGATAACAATTGTGTCAAAGAAATTACTGATTAAACACGAGTATTTTATTTAAACCCATTATGAAGATTTTTCTCACTTACATTTTGAACTTATGGGATTGTTTTGATTGACGTGCATGCAAAACTCATTTCATTGAATTTCTCGACATTTTTTCTAAGATTTGATCGTAAAAATCTTATTCCCCCACTCACGGGAACATTATTACATTGTAATATCATAAATCATTCCTAATTAAATCGATAGTTCGGCACGTTAAAAAAATGTAATTTGATACTTTTTATTGGCGACCAAAGAGTTGTTTTGATTTCAAAATAAGTTGATCTCGACGTAGAAACAATTATGGATTTGTCGGTCAAAATGACAATGAAGTTATGATTGATATCAACATTCTGTCTGCGGTAGCCAGGAACTAGATTTACGAGGAGGCCGAAAAAATTCTGGTTAAGTTCAGTGACCTCTGGTGACCCGGGGATGCTTTGTCCGCAATATGGCTGAATCGTGTTCACCATTGTGTTTGAATTGACGCTCGTTTTTCCAAATCTCGAATTATCTCAGACCGCGTTCATAAATCTCGCAGACCAAACATCTATATTACTTTTAATGAATTGTTTCTCTTCATTAGATTGATAGAAAAAAGCAAATAGATAATAAATCAGTGATGTTTTTCATTAAAACGTCGCTTTTAGTTTTTGTTGTTTGGAAGCGGTGGCGATGAAAATGGAGAATTCCAAAGATGCGATATATTGGCACCTGCTCTTCGTTTGTTTTAATTAGATCCAGATTGAAATTCCACTACAAGAGGTTGATCATCGATTGTTTGAAGTGCTACATCAGAACGAGTTCTATCAGTAATAAAGGACACCTCGAATCACGTCGCAGATACAGAGGAAATCCGGACGGAATCAGATAAAAAATCTTGAATTATGCAATAAATATTTTTTTTCAAAATTACATGGATTTTTCCGTTGCCCAGTTCCTAAATAAATGACTGCTTCTTTATAGTAGGGATTACATTGAAGTGGCGACTGGGTGGGAGCTGGAGTTACTAGTAACGCGGTTGGTTGAGGGGTGGAGGGTTGGGGTGGGATGGGTTTTTAGGAATGCGGGGGAGGATCAACCGATGGGGTTATGGATAGAGATGATCGGCGTAGGTTGAGTACATATCAATTGGATTGATATTGCAGAATGCTAATAAAAATACAACAACCCTTAAAAAGAGGTCAGTAAATTATGGATGGAATGATAATTATTTTTGAAGATGGATGCACTTTAATCTTCACGTTCTGGTTTCGGTTTATTTTCATTGTATTTACATTGGATTGGATTACAAAATTTCCCAGTCTTTGTGGTATTCAGGTGACATTTAAAGAATCGTATTCTGTAAGGCTGAACTCTCTCGTTACTTTTAAAGTACTTCAGAGTTTTATCAAGTACTGAACTATTTTTTGTGATTAACATAGAAAAGTTTAATTTCGTTCGAGTGTCCTCCGTTCTATGGTGTCACCGAATTCCGGAATGTCGTACTGAATACTCTTATTTTTAGAAAATAAGTCGTAGATTGGACACCTGGACTGGAGAAGAAACATTTAAACTGTGTCATTAATTACAGCTATTTCTGTGTTATAAAAACTTGTATAATTAAACAAGTATTTAGTATATCGTTAAAATGAACATTTACCTGACATTTAACGCAATTTTGGGTTTAAATGCAAACAAAATTAGATAAAATCAATTTGAAAAGATCATGCAAATATAAGTAAAATGCCAATATTTTAATGTTCACTTTAGTAGGTAGTAATAATAGGTAAAGGGTTATTATGAAACTAGTGTTGTCTGTTAAGGAGGCTTATATATGTATGTTGATGCACTTTCTCCCTCCACACACAAAAGATTTCAATGAATTGAAAGTTATTGCAATATCATGATTATATGCTGTGAAATAAAGAGGAAATGATTGTACGGGAAAGCAGGTGAATTTAATGTTTCAAGATGTCAAATTTTATTAGTAACGTACATTTTATGAGCTTGACTGTTTACCACCCACCGTAAGGTATAAATAGTCGGGGGATTCCCCCCTGTACATGTGTATCATTTCTATTCAAACCCTAATGCCCAATATGTACTTATAAATCAAGCTACAGTTCAGAATAGTACACATGCTTGAGAGTATACTTATAAGATTACATTATCCAGAGTGTAAGATGTTATACTCTTTACTTTTGATTAGTTCAAGATATGGCTATCATTTTGGATTTGTTATTCACATTCTGTATGTTTAATAAATTATACATCATAGAAGCCAATGCTGTGTTGATATCACTATCTTCCCAACAGACTATTGATAACTTTTCTTAAAAATTACTGTGTTAAAAATTTTTGTGGTGTATAATTCATCAAAATAAATTTATAAATATAAACAAAATGTCTATTTTAAAAATATTGTTTTGCGGGTAATAATGTAATAATAAAACAACCGCTTGTGGGGCTTCTTAACTATGAAATAAAACCCACACACTGAGAAATATTTTGTCAAAATCAGAAATGGTGACAAAAGGAGAATTCTGTTAACAAGAACCTATTGTTCTTCTGTCCTCGTCACGCCTCAATAAACTCATTTACATAATTTATGCACACATATTAATCAAGCACTGTTTCACCTTCAGATCTAAGTGGATGCTAATTACGACAGTCTCACGATTTATAATTTTCCTGAATGAATATTTTATTTGTTTAAGCAGATTTTGGAGTGAAAACACAAAAGTCAGGGTTCGTACTCCAGCACTAACGGTGATTTGTTATGACCTCAACTAAAAGTGTACGATATTTCGGAAGATGGATGTTTAGTCACAAAAATTAAAATGTGAAAATCTATGTGAATACTGAATAGAGTGTAAAAAGTACTGTTCAGTGTCCTTAGTGTTATTTATGATGACAATGTTTAATACAGTTCATTCTTTACAAATCAAATGAAAAAAAAATTGTCTCATCATGCTAAAAGACTGGAACATTAAGAGCTTATACGGATTCTAATATCGCTATTGTCATTTGATGGCAAAAAAACACAAAACAAAAAACAAAACAAAAAGCCCTTTAGAATCCGTATATGAACATATATTATTGTTTTTTTTAAATTGTATATGCCCGCTGAGGGCTTTTGATTGGTGGATAAAGACACTTCCATATTGTAAACTTTCGTATACTGTAGATTGGCAAATAATCACGATGATTTTAATTTCACTATATTCGCGATTCATCATTTTCGCGCAAAACCCATCGTGAATACTATCATTAGTTTCGAAAAACGTTTTAATGCTTATATTCCGATCAATTGATTTACTAGCAGCATGAAATTAAAATCATTGCGATTGGTACGTACTGAATTAGAAATCGTGAAATTTTAACACCGTGCAATTAAAAGGAGTTCCAGTATAAAAGCGCTTGTAGAGAATGTCTGAAAGGCTACAGGGGCTGGTGAACCTCCCCCGTACGTTATATCATGTATCAGATCATATCAACGAAGGTTTAGAAGTTACTCCCTTACCCCCTCCCTTGTTATAATTCCGACACAAGATTAAGGAAATTACACTTCTTTGCAGTTAGGTGATGCCACGGGCACACAAGAAACCCTATCTAACGATACGTCCTTATATTAGCGTAAAGTTGACCTTGAGGAGGCTGTATGGTCAACAAATTAACCAGCAGATCTACGGAACACTTTGGAACATGGTTTGTTTAGCTCTGAACTAGTATTTAGTAAGAAAAAATCATAAGGTTTTACTTTTCAAAATTAGGTATTTTTCTATATTATTTTTCATATAGAGGTCTTTTTCTAAAAGAAATCAATACAGTCTAAAAATGGCCACGGCCACCGACCTTATACTGGTCCCGGTAAAACCCCCGTGAAGAGCTCAACTGTCAGGTGGGAACTGTGAACAGAGCTCTCCTGTGGCCGTGAACCGCATCACTATATAGGATTCTGAACCCAGCACACTCAAGCTGACACTACATTTTGTTCAACTCGGTCCAGATGAACCTATAGGTGAAAATATGCATGCTGTCAATTTGTCATATTGTGCCACATTTTTATTCTTTATATCTCAATGCGGAGTAAAAATATCCTAGGATCTAAATATGTTTTTAATATTTTTGTTTCTGATTTATATGAATTTTGTTTACAGTTAGTTCTACGGTTTTATCAATTGAAGGGACCTAGACACGATCTGAGATGACAATTTTATTTTTTATTTTATTTTGGTTTACTTGTGTATTTTGAACGATTTAGCAAAATTTAAATGTTAAAAGACCAACTACAAAGGAGATACACAGAGGAATGAGTCGTTGTTGTTATGTAAACAAAGCTAGAGTCTTACATTTGTTTACAAATATTGTGAAGTAAAGGAAGTACAATTTCTTTGAGAAATTAACTTGTGGCAAACAAGATAAACTGATTCGAGAAGTTCATAAATGATATTGCAACTCGATATTTGACTTTCAAAATTTGACAACGCGTTAAAAAACACCCATATTGACCATTTTAGTCATCAAAAATGAAAAAAAAAAAGCTTAAATCGTGTCTATGTCCCTCTATAGAGTCTAAGTCACGATTTGAGCTGAAATTTTTTATGTCAACAACAACACTGAAATTGGTCATTGAACATTGAACACATTGATGTTCCGAGTTTTCGTGGTTTATTTTTCATATTTTACAGAAGACCTCCAGTGTTAACAACGAAAACGTCATAGTATTCGTTTCACAATGCCTACTTATATGGTGCAACTAATAGGCATTGATGATAATAATTGTAATGTATATACAATTTCAAAAACGTCTTTTTTAAGAAACAACTAAGGCGTAATTGTTAACACCAATTTAACGTGTTCTATGGGATGTTACAGACAATGTAAACTCAGACAGCACATAGACTAACATCTAATAGTCTGTGACATTGACTTTGTTTTTCATTGTTTAAGTACTTCATATTTTATTTTGATGTTCAGAGTACATGTACATGAGTATCTGTATGACGTCATGAAGAGGGCACTAAACGGTGTATTTATTAACACTTTTTATGCTCTGAATAAAACAAACATGACCTTTGAAATGAAAATTACGTAATTAGAAATTGATCATTGACCCACTTACAAAACAATAAAATATTTCATATAATGTAACCATCAAAACACAATAACGACCCCCAAATGGCCGCATGAGTCATCAACCAAATAAAAACCAAAAGAAATAACAACATTTTAAAGTTTAAAAAAACCCTTAATGGTTGTAGTCTGTATGTCTACAGATTCTTACATGACCACGTGACCAGGTGTATGAATAACCGGTCGTGTTTTGCTTTTAGATTCACAAAACTCAGATTCTGTCCCTGGACTGAAGGTTTTTTTTTATTGTCGAACTTTTTAATTCCGCCAGTTTATTTATAAATTTATTGGTAAGACATTTTTTGTTTGCATATGAATGAGAAAATGGCGATAGAAATAGATGTACGGTTCGTTAGTACGCCAAGCATGCCCGGTCCCTGAGTGGGCTTCCTCATGGCATGACAGATTCCTACTCAACCCATACAAGGAAACACACTCCAAACGTACAACAGAGCGGCCCAACATATGGATGCTTGTCACCCAATTCATTAAAAAAGTTCAAGAGATATATTTGTATATTTTATTGGCAGTTAATTATTTCATAGAAAGTGAACTGTCAGGCCTGTAGCGGCATCATTAAATACAGAAGAATTTCTGTCCTGATTCTTACAGCGTGTCACAAGGCCAAATCTTAAACTGGTGACAGAAAGATCACTGGCTCTGTTGACACTCAGCATCAGAATATCAGCGAGGCTAGATGATGCAAAGAGCAAGTATTGCATTCATTGTCGTCCATTTATCATGAAAATAGCCTCAACAAACAACCCCTATCGAAGTGATTAACAAAATCCTATAAAGTACATCCGCGCGCTGATACAACTCAAACCGGAAATTGAGACCGGAAACAGCGCTGACCAGCGGTGTCACTTCGTGACTCTCTACCTGTGAAGCGACTGATCAGGACTTCTCAAACTTTGGTCCCAATGTTGTCTGACAACCTACAAAGTTGTCACCACGACGTTCGCTGCCTGTTAGTCACTCCAGCCCACACCTTGAGGTATCAGCAACCATATCTATTTACGGAAAATGGCTGACCTGAATCAAACGAGCTTCTACCGCTTTAGATTTTACATCGCCCTGAAAATAGTTCTGAGACAGGTTACCTGCACCCTAATTACATTAACGTAAGTGCAAAATTATTTCAGAACTAAATCTTACCCTCCCCTTCCCCCAAACAAAAAAAATAAATAAACGAAAAAACAACCCCAAAACGTTGAAGGATTTAAAAAGCAAATACCAGGTAATCTGGGAACTTATATCTTTATTTTGAATACCCTTGAGTTGTTTTATAATGATGTTATACATATTATACATTCCTACAGTCAGGGTACTGAACTCTCCGCGGGAGCTGATCTACATGTCATTATCCCACGTGACTGTTGTTGTTTTGTTAATAACCTTGTGGTGTCACTGAAAAGTCATCCAAACCAATATGGATTATGTCAAATCAACGCGGCCATTTTGTGTAAACAAGCGGTCATTTTGTGTCCCTGTGCAGCTATTCTTGCATTGCTTTATTCAAGTAAATAAAATGAAAATCATACTGATAACACTTTAACAGTCTCTGTTTCTGATATCCTTCATGGTTCGAAGATAAAATGATTTTGTTAAAAGTGATTGTCATTACTTTATTTTATAAAATCTTGCGTAGAAAAGAAGCTCCATTTTATCACCGGCAGATGAAAAAGATCAAATACGTAACACAAACAGAGGTTCTTTAATAATCTTATTCATATTTTTGACGTTTGTAGAAAAACACAACATCAAAACTATGACATGGGGCACTCACTGCAGTCCTCAGACTCCCGACTACAAAGAGAAAACGATAAATTATAAATTATATCAAGAAAGGCAGGAGAGGTTTATGATCGTTCATGTAGAAATGTATTTCCATGCGCTGAAGAATTCGGCAGGTGCTTGCATCTTGTCCTGCATCTACCCACAATCCCCGGCACTAGACTGTCTACGACTGCCAGCAATCCAGGGGGCGCCAACAAGATGGCGACTCCCGATAGCCGGCTCAATATACACGTGAGTGTAAATGAATGTCGCATCTTGTGATATAAATAGTATAACAATATTCACACTTGAACCAGTAATCTTTGAGGAAATATGAAAAATACACAGGTGCTAAACGCACGTTAATTGACAAAGTATATTTATTTGTCAGGTTTGACATCAAAAGGGGAATCTTATTTGTTTGAAGTTAAACTTATCGATAGGACAATGACTGGATCAAAGCAAGATTACGCGTATGTCGAACTGGTGTATATATACATTCACAAGATTGTAAGTGTCGAACTGATGTATCATTACAGTCACAAGATTGTAAGTGTAAAACTGATGTATCATTACAGTCACAAGATTGTAAGTGTTGAACTGATGTATCATTACAGTCACAAGATTGTAGGTGTCGAACTAGTGTATCATTACAGTCACAAGATTGTAAGTGTTGAACTGATGTATTAATACAGTCACAAGATTGTAAGTGTTGAACTGATGTATCATTACAGTCACAAGATTGTAAGTGTTGAACTGATGTATCAATACAATTACACGATTGTAAGTGTCGAACTGGTGTATCATAACAATCACAAGATTGTAAGTGTCGAACTGATGTATCAGTACAGTCATAAGATTGTAAGTGTTGAACTGATGTATCAATACAGTCACAAGATTGTAAGTGTTGAACTAATGTATCAGTACATTCACAAGATTGTAAGTTTTGAACTTGTGTATCATTACAGTCACAAGATTGTAAGTGTTGAACTGATGTATCATTACAGTCACAAGATTGTAAGTGCCGAACTGATGTATCATTACAGTCACAAGATTGTAAGTGTTGAACTGATGTATCATTACAGTCACAAGATTGTAAGTGTTGAACTTGTGTTTAATTACAGTCACAAGATTGTAAGTGTTGAACTGATGTATCAATACAGTCACAAGATTGTAAGTGTTGAACTGATATATCAATACAGTTACACGATTGTAAGTGTTGAACTGATGTATCATTACAGTCACAAGATTGTAAGTGTCGAACTGGTGTATCATTACAGTCACAAGATTGTAAGTGTTGAACTAATGTATCAGTACATTCACAAGATTATAAGTGTTGAACTGGTGTATCATAACAATCACAAGATTGTAAGTGTTGAACTGATGTATCATTACAGTCACAAGATTGTAAGTGTTGAACTGATATATCAATACAGTTACACGATTGTAAGTGTCGAACTGGTGTATCAATACAGTCACAAGATTGTAAGTGTCGAACTGGTGTATCAATACAGTCACAAGATTGTAAGTGTCGAACTGATATATCAATACAGTTACACGATTGTAAGTGTTGAACTGGTGTATCATTACAATCACAAGATTGAAAGTGTTGAGTTTGTGTATCAATACAGTCACAAGATTGTAAGTGTTGAACTGATGTATCAACACATTCACAAGATTGTAAGTGTTGAACTGGTGTATCATTACAGTCACAAGATTGTAAGTGTCGAACTGATGTATCATTACAGTCACAAGATTGTAAGTGTTGAACTGATGTATCAATACAATTACACGATTGTAAGTGTCGAACTGGTGTATCATTACAGTCACAAGATTGTAAGTGTTGAACTCATGTATCAGTACAGTCATAAGATTGTAAGTGTTGAACTGATGTATCAATACAATTACACGATTGTAAGTGTCGAACTGGTGTATCATTACAGTCACAAGATTGTAAGTGTTGAACTCATGTATCAGTACAGTCACAAGATTGTAAGTGTTGAACTGGTGTATCAACACAGTCACAAGATTGTAAGTGTTGAACTGATATATCAATACAGTTACACGATTGTAAGTGTTGAACTGGTGTATCATAACAATCACAAGATTGTAAGTGTTGAACTGATGTATCATTACAGTCACAAGATTGTAAGTGTTGAACTAATGTATCAACACAGTCACAAGATTGTGAGTGTTGAACTGATGTATCATTACAGTCACAAGATTGTAAGTTTTGAACTGATGTATCAATACAGTTACAAGATTGTAAGTGTCGAACTGATGTATCAACACAGTCACAAGATTGTGAGTATACCATATTTCTAAAAACAATACAATAACTAGGGAAACAAGCTGTGAATATGATACAACCAGTTATGCCCTGATTTTGCTGTTGCAACCGCCTGTTCGAAATTGTGCTGACGAAAAATTAAAAACAAAAACAGATATTTAACTTATAACTAATGAATGAGAAGAAGTCAATAAATCAATTGATCAGTGGTTATTGAACCGTTTTATCAGCAAGCCACTCAGGTCATTCACCCTAGCGTGTCATTACAACCCGTTAATTGGGGTCACCCGCTTCACACGAACTCACTAAATACCGTAAACACGAGCCCGCGACCTTGGGCGGGGGTTAGTGACCGGAGGGGTGAGGTGAGAAACATCCCCAGTTTGGAGGGAGACGTGTGAATAACCGAATGTTTGTTTACAATCAGTACCAACAGTACACCGTCATGTCAATGCAATGTCCTCAATAAAGGAGACGTTGACTCGTGCGAGGGGATATGTTTGTCTCGTTGGAGTAGCTCAATGGCCCGTCCTGACTTGTCCCTTTCTTTGCTGGGGGAGACATTGACTTTTGTGTTTGTGTGTGTTTGTGTGTCGGTGGGGGGGGGGGGGTTGTATGTGTACCTCCTTTGATTGGCTGACTTACTCACCCTTACACACACTGGGGAGACATTGACTTGTGCGAGGGAATGTGTAAGTCTTGCTGGGGCGGTTTAATGGTCGTTCCAGGCTTACCATATTTTTATTTGAAAGACATTGACTTTTGTGCGTGTGTTTGTGTGGGGAGGGGTATGATTGTCGTGTTGGATTGGCTCTTGCTTACTGGGGAGACATTGCCTCGTGTATGGGGAATATGTAGACCAGTGACCCGTCCTCTCTAAATCCCGTTTACTGGGAGACCCTGTCTGACTTGCTGTATGTGGACCTGACCTGTTTGGACCGGTTCAATGCGGTGACTGATGGTGAACTGAACTGAGTTACAATGTCATCGTGTTTTGACATACACAATGAACACTGACAGCCTGGTTCCTGTGTGGCTATTTTTGGTATTACGATATTGGCCGGCAGTGAACTAGTTCCCACTTATACTCAGGGCTGTTCTCCGACAGGCCACCATTTCAGGGCAGACCCCGTTTCCCGTCCCCCAAACATCTCAAAGCTAGAGTACATGCCATATCATACATCATAAATCAAAGGCAAATAGTATTTTTAGGGTTTAAAATATGATAATGCATGTTAATGATATGAACCATTTGTAAATTCCATCGGAATATGATGATACATGACCCTAGCCAGCAATATCCATAAAGCTTCGACTATTGTTACTTGTATCTATATATTTATTTGATATAAAACGGGTCAAATTCAATCACAGACACCTGAAATAGAAATAGATGTCGGGGAATTGATCGTGTTATCAGACGGCAACACGCCATCTACCTTAGCCAAAGGTTTGTTTCCACTCCTATGATGCATGCTACATACCTGTGTAAATCTTTCTGTTGACAGTCCCTTGTCTTTCTTCAGTACATGTGCGGAGTATGTACCCTGTTATATCTATATTTTACCATACTTTATTCTTTTGTTTTTGTTTTCAATGGCTACAAATCCGAACAATTATAATTATAGAGACGTACTGCGTAAGTTCATTGTATATCATGTTTGTTGACTAAAATCTTGGTAAGAATATGGTTTTTTTTTACTATGCCAGTACATTCCATTCAAACGTTAGATTAATTTATAAATATATTAATATTCTGAAAATATGCCATACTTATATATCGATATCATAATGGATGATTTAAGTCTATTGATGTGTAAAAATGCGACACATTGGTATCTAATGTAATCTGTATACTCCATGAAAAAATGCTAGTTATTTTTTCATGCAATAGATGAGCGTAAACAACATTCTTGCTGCATGTTTCAGATTAATCAGGGCAGTGGCAGTTTTATTTCTTAATTAAGAACCTCGTTTTAGCAACACTAATGACCAGGCTGTAAAGTTTCGAGTCTGTCTATCTGACAACAACTCCATAGGATCCGGAGTGGGCGTGAACCCCGCGTACTAAAACTCATCTGTAACTGTGTGCAAAGAAATCCTCACCAAATACAGTCCGTCTTCAGGCATCTTATGAAAGGTCCTAATTCGGGGACTGTATTAAAGAATGAAGCTTTTTTATGCGCTCTACAAGGCGCAGTGATGGTAAAAATATGTAAGTCTTCATGACACCGGTTCATGTTCTTCTGTATAAAGCTGCTTCACTTTCTACATGGAAAAACGTGTTATTTTTGTGTGTGTGTATGAGAGAGAGAGAGAGAGAGAGAGAGAGAGAGAGAGAGAGAGAGAGAGAGAGAGAGAAATTTGTAATAGTTTCATTCCAATTTGCGCATGGAAAAAAATAAATCTATCAGTGTTAATGTGTAAAAATAACCTATCTTATTTTGACATCTTTGTGTAAGGACGCAATGTTTCTTTTTAATTTTTCTTTGGAGAAAAAAAATGTGAATTTATTTAAAGCCATCACGATAGGACACTTTTTGTATTTGGTTTTTTATGTAAATGATAAATACAATGTATACAAAACGAGCTTTGCTGAAAATTTCAAGAAACACTTGAACGACATTGGAAGGCCAAAATTAGCCCAGACTTTCCCCTTGGGCACATTTATCCCACGTAATGTTCTGAATAATAATGAGACACCATTCATTTCGGTGTAAATTCCAAAAAACACATTTCAGCCAATCAAAACGCTCGATTCAGTCCCATGAAAACAAACGCACTGAATCCGGAAACAAAGTTCAGCGAAGCGTAACGCTGTGAGCAGAACAGCGAGACAAGTTCCTAAGATTTATGGCGCAAAACTTTATCTAAAGGTTAAGAATAACCACAGTGGTAACTTAATGTGTTTTAATAGGACAATGCGGGGAAAATCAGCAAAATGTTTGCGGTCCATGAACCACGACTAAATTCGTACATCATTTTGTCTAGAAACATATGGCATTGTTATGAAAGTTTAAACTGAATTAGAAACTTAGGCTTGGTTTAATTGTTTTCGTGGTGTTTATATATGTATTTTATTTGTTTGATTAATAAAAAGTAAAATGACAACAACAATGAACTGTTGAGGGTTTTGAACGTCCGTCCGTGTTTCCTGTTTGTCTCCGGGGCCCACACTTGGGTTTCAGGGGACAGAGATTGGTCCTTTCCCACACATGGACGTCTGATTCTGTCCCAGGGTATGGCCTGGGCGCTAAGTTCTCATGAATTCATGCTTTATGTGTTCAAGTTAAACATATGTTTCGACTGGCAGTTGCAATTCATCTATCGTCAAAAATCTATAAATATTTGTTTAACTAACACTAAACATTATCAAAGGTATTGAATATCGATGAAGGGTCATAGAAAGATAATATTGACAATGTAAATATCGCATTGTCATCATATGAATGCCAAAATATCAGCCCTTTTAACCGCGGCATACCAAAAAAAGTAGTCCCGTCTCAGACGAGTTCCTTGTATGTCAAGCAAGTGCGCAACCACTAAAGTGTATTAAGGCGTTGTCAGAGTTATACAACGTGAACGAAAGTGGGACAGGTACAAAACAGTCCATTGATAGGATTAACAAAAAAACCTACCTGAATGACGTCATGAATCTATAGAATAGGGCTCTTCCATGGCCCAACAAACCAGCTCTGAATAAAATCATCAATACATTAATGAAGGGGTGTGCTTTTATGAATAGGTATTCTTGTATTTTCTTCATAAAATAAAATTATAAGAAAAAGGTATGACTTTCAATTTTATTTAAAAATAATCAAGCTTATACTTGTTTCGTTGTGCATCCGAACTGCCATCAAAACAAAAAGTTAGGAACAAAAACATGACGATATCTCTAAACAGTATAAATATTGAGACTTTTTTCATGCCGTGTGCCAGTGCAGCATTTATGACTGTGTGGAATTCCCGCCCTTTCTGGGGTCTTGACCTCATCCTGACCTAAAGATGCATGGCATTAGAGTTGCCTTATTTCTGCATATCAAATCGTAATTTACGACATCAAATAAACTCGTTAATCTCTGTCCCAGAGTCCGTCTTGAGACTGTGGCAGCAGACAATCTAAATGATACGAGAACAGTTTATTGACAGACTTCGGGACATCGTTATCACTGCGTATCAATTCTCATTACCCCTGGTCAGGCGGGGCCTACCTTATTATATCCTTATAATTAATTTCCAGAGGCCACGGCTATTGCCCTGGCCATGTATCGAGGAAATAACAAAGACACTGTGCATTGTTAGGCTTTGTAAGAATCTCTGACCCAGAGAAAACTAGATACATATAATTTTATATCTCTATATACAACCGCCCTCTGTTACGCCATAGTTTTCTTGCTAAATTCGAGATTTTACCAGGAAGCAGAAGATGATTTCTATCTGACCTCTGACCTCTGACTGTAAACAAGATTGATGACTGCTAAAGAAACACTCCTCTACTTATGAGGAGTCCGACCATCTGGACCAATTAATTAACTATAAGGGTGGAACCACATAACAGGGGCCAGCCGTCTGTCAGTGGCCAGATCATGATGTCTGTCCATTACTGGGAATCCGAATAAATATCGAAATCTATCGCCCAGGTCGGACATATTTTAATTTTGATAATGGCAGAGGGGTCAGTGAGTGGAGAGAAACTTAACAGTTCAGAAGGTGGGAAAATGAGCGGGCTGGACCGGAAGTGACCCGCGTGTACTCACTCAATAATGTGTCCACGTGCGCTACTTGTATTAATATACTGAAAGAACAAAGTTGGGCCGCCAAGTTAAGTACATATAACTTTGTACAGGTGTTTACCGAGGTAATATTGACACCTGACGGTTTTGTATTCTGTCGTCACCGGAAGTCGGAAAAAGGGTGTCCGAGTACTCCATTACCTGTATAGGTGACCGCAATGAAAAAAAAAACTTCCGAAAATCATGAAAATCTTAATCCATGGGGGTGGGCGGATGGGGGCGCACTCTACCAATTACTTCAATTTTACACTTATTTTCCTTATATTCTTTTCGATTTTTTACACCCCCCCCAAAAAAAAAGTGGGTGGGGGGGGGGCAACTCCACACTCAATTTTTTACATTAAAATTTAAGAAAAATCTTAAAGTCCCCCCCCCCCCCCCCCCCCCCCAATGCTACGTTCCTGTGGTGGAGAGCTCGACGGTTTATTATTTTTTTGTCCATTTTTAAACAGACGAAAATATACACAACGTCAGAGTTTTTATGGCGATATTTGATCGATGCATTTGTTTCCAATAAAAAGGTAGTGTTATAGATTTCTACTACAAGGCCATCATATCTCTTTATCTTTTATAGATCGTCTTCCAAAAAAGACAGATGTTGACTGTGACGTAAGAGGTGACCTCTCGTGACCCGATAACCCAGATCTCGTACGTGAGAGTTAGAACACCTGAAAGAAATATTCAATCGATATATTTTCGAAGACATTCTCTTCTCGTGAATTGAGGTGAAGAGGAACAAATGTTCTTAAAGAATGGGTTATTCAAAGACATTGCCCTAAAATTCCCCGGCGCTGTGCCTGTTTGTATAAAATCTCTAGATCTGATGATCGCAATTCTTTGAAAGTAAAATGACTTCAAGTTTTGTTTCATTAATAAAATTCACATGGTATTAACTTACTTAAAATTTTCTTAAGATTCAAATAATCTTTATCAAAACAATTTTAAGACGAGCAAAAAGTAAAAATAAAAACAATGGGGTATGAGGTTCATACCTTTTAAAAAAAAACAACAAACTATTCTTTCCAAAAACTAAAAATTTAAAAATACGAATATACTAAGTACTAGATAAAATTTAAAATATAATCAGATAAAAGGGAAAAACGTATCGAACTCGCTTGGTCTTAATTTACCAGAAAGCGCCATTCCTCGTCAAAATTAAGTCAGTATATACAAGCCAAATGGAAGCAATAGAAAAATAGGAGCGGTCTTTCCTTGCCATTACTTTTCACTTAAAATATGCAATCAAATTCCGCTCTAGTTCTGCAAAATCATTTCTAAAAAAAGAAACCATGAGATCAAAGTCAACGCTTGCAATCGTGAATGAACCGTTACAGTGTAACGTCAAGGCGAGTCAGCTGGTGCACTCTCCCAAGGCCTTTGAAGAAAGCAGAACATGAATTATTAAGTTGTTCAATTGCTGTAATATTAAGTATTACAACTGCACAGCTCCCAATCAGCGGACCGCGAACTTAGTCATCCCTGATCGAGATGACGGGGCAGTCATTGTGAGTGTTCTATCGTCTTATCGAATAAAAAACCCCAAACAAAACAAAAACATCAACCGGTGCCTAGACGCCCCGGCCGTAATCTTTACAATCTTGCACACTACTTATTACTCTACACCGTGTAACACACATCGATCTATAAACTAGTGTGCTTTCAATAAAGATTGAATGAATGAATTAATGAATGAACAACGTTATGTCTTTTACAAACAAACAATAATTAGGCATGTAATCAATAACAATTAAAAACTGTTAGTGAAGGACACCTCTACAATATAGGCATAATCTGGACACACATACTGGTTGTTACTCAAGGTTTTGTCAATGAGATATTTGCTTTACTGAGTCGGCCTAATCACAGCTAGGGGGTACAGCTACCCTTACACACCGGAACAAAAGCGTCTTTATCCTGACCCCATGATCAATTTCGGGTCAGAATGAACGCGATTACGCCAGACAGTTTGACCCATTTTTCCTAACACACCCTCATTTGACCCCGTTTTCGATACTCAGGGGCGGGGTCGTTACAATCAGCTGACCGCATTTCCCCGCGCTTTAGACGCCCTTTGTCTGCAAGAAGCACCCTCGTCTTCACATTTTAACATGCAGGCTGAGAGAATTGAATGGAATTCTCTCAGTAGGTCACCCGTCCCGACAAACGATCGGGTGTCAAGTGCATTATCCCCAAACCCTCCGATACATAGGGAAACCCAAGCTCTTCATTGACTAATGCTAACAAAATTTCCTTTGTCCAAAAAAAAGTGCGGGAAAAGTTGGCCCTACCAACACAAAGACTTCCTGTCCCCTAGTGACCATTCCTTGGTCCGGCTCGTTACCTTAATATACATAATATCCGAGTCGGTCCGGTAGAGTTTTTTTTTTTTTTATCATAAAATACTTTTTTTATTGACACACAAAATGCCTGTTGCCTTTCGCCATACTTTGGCGTGTGTAAACAAATCGAGACATCTACATTCTCCACATATTTCCTTCATAGCAGACGCGCTGCAGTTCTGACTCAAACACACCTACCCCCGGGCAGGAGTTTCCTTTGTGTGTAACAAACTTCACACAGCTGATCTAAAGCTAGGGGTGGGGATCAGCCAAGTCTCGTCACGATAGGGGGCTCCACCGGTCACGTACAGAGAGTGGCGCCTGGCACCACCGACCACTGGGGAGGGGGTGTGTTGAGGGAGACATGGAAAGAGAGCGCCCCTAATTTGTCTTTATCCATGTTATATTCATGTTCAAAACAATACTTTATTTGCAAGTACATTTAGGTATGAGGGCAATATGTCAAAACAACGTTAAGGTTAATGTGCAGACAATAGCATGAGTGCAAGGATATGTATGTCTGATAAATTACATAACTCGCCCCGCAAACGAGTTCAAAATATTAGTTATACTCAAACATTTACACTTACTTAGATTTGATTTTATTGTTTTCTGTGTCAATAGGAGTGATCCTGTTGGCTGAACCAGAAACCATCACGAATCTTAATTATCTCATTTCCAAGAAATAAAATAATATAGAAATTTATGTTTAGATAATAAATCATTTCCTTTCAGCATTAAACTATTTGCTGAGTTGTGTAAGTCACTCTACTTAAAGTGAACTGATCCGATTTCAGAAATGAAAAACCCAAAACAAACAAAACCCAAGAACGTCATAACAAACGGAAACATCGTCTTTCCGAAAACCGCCATCATCACGACTTCCGGGACTCCTCGGATATTTTTTCTCGAGATTTAATCGTCAATTTCCTTCACAATGTTTATATTTAATATCTTTTTTTCAATCTTCTTTTAAATCTTTTTCAACAAAAATTATTGATTGTAGCCACATTAAACAGGATGTCTTAGAATTTTTTGTTATGTAACTGATGATTTTATGCAAGAATCATATACGGACCATCAAGAAAGACAGCATACCCCGGCCCACACCATTCTCACTGACAGGCACGTAGCATCATGGGGGAGGGGGGCAGGGGGGCATGCCCCCCCCCTCACTTTTTCTCGCAGCAAATTTTTTAAAATTTACATATAAAATTTGATCCTTCATCCGACCCCCCCCCCCCCCCCATCACGGATTAGGATTTTGAAGATTTTGGGAAACTTTAAATTTCCTTTTTTTTTATTTGCTTGTCAAGATTTTTTTTTATGAGTCCGCCCCCCCCCTCCCCACTTTCAAAAACGATGCTACGTGCCTGCTGACTGAATCAGACGAGTCTGTGCTGTAACGTCTGTTGTGGAGGACAAGCTTATCCCCTGTTATCACGACTCCCCCTGATTCACCGGGGATTACAGTTACTGATTATTTACAAAAATTCGTTAATGAATTCTGCTCTAAGCTTCTCATCTTTTTAACTTTCTTGTGACTCACAACAATATTGTCCGACCAACATCTGTTGTACGTATCGAGAAACAAATTCCATTTTAATCCGCTTGAAGATTTTTTAAATAATAGTATGATTTAAGGGGGACTAAGTTGACCTACAAAGTAGAGAGATTATGGGGTGGGTTTGGTGTTATATTATGGCTTTTTAAGGCTTTTGAAATAATTCCGAATGCACAAAGGTATGAAGCTGACCCATACAGTGAAGAGATTATAAGGGTAGGTTTGGTGTTACAATTAAGTGACTTGAAGTATCCCCGCGCTGACTCTCGGTGCACGCCGGGTACGATCCCCCCGCGGGAGAGAGCACGCGGTGTGCAGGGTCACGCTGGGCCGGTCCTTTGACTCCTGGTTGGTTTAACCCCCGGATCCCCCGGTCAGTACAGCACCGTGCGGTTTGTTTTCTACAGAAAACCGTGCCCTAATCTGGATTAACAATTTTTAAGTACACTACAAAAATCACTGAAGGCCTTACATCCATTCAGGTATTTTTGCATTGTACGAAATCCTAATGTATTTAAACCGGAATCGCTTTTACTTTCAAAACAAAACAGAGGTGATGCCACGATCGAAAGTTAAAAGTCAATCTCGAGAAGGAAAAAAAAAATCAAATCAAATTAAATCATTACTGGGCAATCAAGTACAAATTACAGAATACCAATCAGGAGAAAAGTCGAATAGCAACAATCTGACACAAGAATTCAAAAATTATCTTGAACACAAAAACAGCAAGTCTGTATAGAAAAAGATAGAATTAAGAATGTATTATTAAGGCAGATTTTGTTAGTTTGGGGAAACATGGGAAGAGACAGCAGTATAGACAAAATACGTCACCATCCCAATACTAACAAAGACAGGGTATCCAAATATCTCATACAACACCCGGGAAAGACCCATAACGAAAATATTTTACCCGGGTCTAGTTTACAAGGTCTTGAAGAAATATTACTGAATTAAAAGGAGCAAGGTATAAAATTATTCTTTATAACAACACAGGATTCAAAATGCTGAGTAGCGTGAATTACGCATTTGTCGTAATTCGTAATTTCAGACAGTAGCAGTTATTAGCGATGAAAGTAGTCCGACCATAACCACGCGGTAAGGGGGCGGGGCGGATTTGGAGATTTGACCTCAGAACGCGATAATCACGCCGGTGGGATGTGATAAACTGGTCTTATTTTGTTAATCCCACGGTAAACACTGGGAGTGAGGGGGCCGCGATCCTCGCTCCAATGACCGGGGTATGTCGAGAAGGAGATTTTTGTTTACAATTGGCGGAAAGTGAAGATTTGGTGTTTAATGTCCTCAGAAGAGAACGATCTCACACGTAGCAGAGGTATTCACGGAGCGGCACAGCTTACCTTTCAGGTGTGAATAGATAAATGTACACACATTTTCAATGAATGGTATATTTCAATAATAAAACTAAAGTACAAGTGAAAAAAGAAAAAAAGAAAGAAAAACCCAAATAAACAAATTAGAAAACCTGCCTGTAGCTATTTGTAAGTAGATTACTCAATGAACTTTCTGAAAACGGATTTTATCTGAAGGAGTGTACTATGTGTGTCAAAGTACAGGAAACACGGGATATCTGGCCCGGTATCTGGGGCTCGAGGACCCGTCAAGTGGACACCTCTTCACTCCACAGTTTTCCTGGAATATACTCGACCCGTCACAGAAAGCGGGGCCACCTTTTGGAATTTGACCAGCTAGGCGTATTAAATGGGTCGGGCAGAGAGAGAGAGAGAGAGAGAGAGAGAGAGAGAGAGAGAGAGAGAGAGAGAGAGAGAGAGTTCATGGTACAGTTCCGTAAAGGGTCTTGCATATATTTATGGTATGCAGCCTCATAATAAATCCAGGTCCGTATGAACGAAACAAAGAACATTCGGTATAGAAATACATGTAGTACTTTAAAGGGACGAGAAATAAGAATTCTAGATAATCATTTGATAAAACGTATTAACAAGTTAACTTTTAAAGTTTCTCAGAAATTTCAAGTTTATATTCACGATGTTTGTGACCTATTAACAATGCATCATACCGGTACTTTCATAGAACGAATTGAAAAATGTTTGTGTTTTTTAAAAGTCTGTGCCGTACACCAGAATAATATTCCTATAACCTATTGTATTCAGTTTGATTTAAATCTATCACGTGGTAGCGGCGATATTTCCATGGCTCCTCAGGTCGCTGTCGCCCACACTCTATTGTGACGTCACTAAAATACTTATGGCGATTCTTAGGTCAAAACTTCACGATTTCGTGATGGTAGCCTTCGTTCTGGCGTTAAGAGTTGAGGAAAGAGAACAAAACGTTTATCTGAAAGAGTGTCAGAAAACACAGAAACAACCCGGAAGTTACGTAAATGAGTCCCCCATTTGATATGGAATATGCTTTAAAAACCTTTTTAAAAACTTTATAAAAGATTTATTTTAACAATGCCACGAATTTTGTGTAATTTGTGCCAAACACCAAGATGGTATCAACAGCTTCAGATACGTAATCAGCACAGGCATACACGTACCGGTACATGTATATCATTCATGGTCAGCATTAATGCATTAACCAAATGACCAAATTATTCTCAAAATAGTTTTTTTTCTCACAATGTTCTATGAGACTGTATGAATGCAAACATTTATGCAGACATTTTATTTCTTCCAGTTTAATCTGTGTGTATGTATACATACATTGTAGACATAAATATTTCAATTTTTTACAAACCAGTCACTTGATTGCGACAGATGGATAGGTGATAAAATTATCTCTAAAATCAAAATAAAAAAATCCTAATATCTTTTCTAAGAGGACCATTTTAATATATTACAAGACTAAAGTATCTACTACTATTCGAATTCATTATCCACAAAAACCCCAAACTAATATATTTCTAAATCGTTAACATAGTAAACATGTTTCTCATTCAGTCCCCGGGGGTCATCAATCAAGTTTATCCTCTGTCCCAACACAAACTGCTCTGACGACGAAATGACGCGGGGTTTTCTGGGATGATATTGCTTACTGTTATTTTTTGAAAACTTAGAAGCTCGTTAAAGCATAAACTGGTTGTCGTTGTTTACGTCTGAAGTCGTAAACAAAACAGAATTACGGAATCAGAGCAATCAACTAATCCCAGTTTTATAATTCTTTAATTACGCGCATGTTTATCTTTCATATAGGTGGATAAACAAATAATTCAATTTGGTTTCAAATTCCAGGTAAACAGACAGAGGTTGGGTTCCAGCGACAACACACATTGTAATTAGGTCGACATTGTCGTAGAATATCGTAGGTACATTTCGATGTTTATTGATGTGGTGTTGAAAGTACCTCTGTCTTTGTTACACCTTGTGTGTAGATGTTACACCTTGTGTGTATACTGCATCCTTGCCGTTTGTTTCGGCTCAATTTGTCTGTAGTTTATGGCCAACGGGAGATAACCCATTTTCCCCTCAGGACTTTCGATCGTTTCGGACTTCAATATGTATCTTATTTGATTTAAAAAAAAGCGGTAATCAAAATGCCCAATGTTTCAAAACAATTATCTGTGTTTCATTCACGCTCAAAGAAAACCAAGTTAACATGTCCAGCTTTACATTCTTTATTCAAAATTTAGTTTCAATTCAGTTTTGATTTGCATCACAGAAAAATATTTTTTTTTAAAAATCTCAACATTCGATAGTGGCTGTTAAGTGGGAGGTGTTTTCCTCCCCCCCCTCTCTCGTTGTCTAAGGAATAACTTGTAACTGATAGCAGTATGTCTGCATGTATGTCTGCAGTGTCCGTGTGTCAAATTCTGTAACCTAAATAACTCGGCAGTTTGTTGACACCAGGAGCTGAAGGACTGTGCTATGGTGTAAAGTGTCGCCCATATTATGCAAATAATCGTGATATTATTGCAAAAAACCCCGATGACATTGTAAAAAATTACAACACCGTCCTCGGTTAAAAGTTGACTTCGGTTCAAACTGAACTGACGGCAGGTAATATGACAAGGATAGCATTTCAGAAATGCCTCAGCCCTCATAAAAATGCAAATAATCTGTATGTCGCGAGGAATCGGTTCCAAAGTGTCAGAGAGTGGTACGTATACATCTGTAGATGTGTTAACAATGATGCTGGGAATGATAGAATTACACACTAGTCTTAAAGGTAGCAAAGGAACAATAGATAGGGGAGTCCAGGGTCAGATCACCCGCCTCGCTTTGAGTTTTGATTTGTTAACAAGTAGTTTATAAACAAAGACAGGCACGAGAATTAATTGGTAAAACAAACCTGATAGATCGAGTTTCACCTGGGTGTTGGGTGTCCTTATATCGGCAGCTCAAGGAGATCAGAGTATTGAAAGAAAGGATGAATGAGCCAACTGAGTTTATATGCTTAGTTTTTTTTTTAAATCTGCATTATTAGAAGAAGGAGAAAGAATGAAATAAGAGGAGGGAGGGATAAGCGATGTTTTTATTAACCTAACTTTGAATCTAGAAATGATAAGGAAATCGAATGGAATTATTTCTAATGTACCATAAAACTACAACAATCCCCGGAAAAAGAATAAATAATCGAACATTAAAAAAACAAACATCCAAATAAAAGGTTATGAAAGAAATCTTCGATTCAAACAAAATGAAATAAAATAAAATAATATTAGGACTTCTCCCGATCCTACTGGATGTACATAATGTATTATGTTAATTAGAACAGATAGAATTTAGATATAAGAAACTAAAGATATTTAAGAATTAAAGACAAAATAAATGAATGAATTTAAAACCCATTAAACCATGAACCAATTCTTTGGATAAAAATATAGAAAACAAAGGATTAGTATCTCTCTCAATCATGATGGATGCACTTTGCTCATTAAATCAGAAAAAAATATCTACATTATGTAAGATAATGAATAGGCTCTTAAATTCCAAATAAGTGAATATTGAAACCCATGCCGGATTTAAATAGCAATGGAAACCAGTAGAAAACAAAAGTTCATTTCCCTCTAGGTGTCAGTTTTTGCACTCACTCATACATTTCTTTACAATCGTGTCTATATAGATAACAGTGCAGTTATAACTAAATGCAGTGGAGCACAACTTTATCCTTTATCACTGGTACACGTCGCTCCATGGCACCAAACTTGATTAGTACACAGAGAGAGTGAACCTACCAGGAAACACAGACACGTGTCAACAATTGTCATCACGGGGCAAGAAAGACAACTCGTACTCGGCAATGCATTACACTAAAATCTTATCAACTCAAGTGATCAAATCGTTTTAATTTAATTGCTTATTGATAGTAAGCTTTGAAATTAAGCATAATAGCATGCCTGAGATGTCCATTAACAAAGCAAAGCCAAAGTCTGCATACCATTAAACATATAGAGTAATGAGGTTTAGCGTATATTGTAGATTTATGACTAAATTTTGATAATTGTAAATTTTCAGTATTGTACGTAATATACATTATGGACACTAGAAATGCAACATTCTATAATGTCTAAAGTCTAAAATCATATGTCAAGGAAATATTTTTTTTTAGGACCTTTCATTCTGCAATCTGTAAATGTCCGATTGCCCAAAATTTCAATCTGATGCATCATAGTTTGTTAGTGCCATAAATACTTAGTCTGGCGCTCGTAATATATTTACGAATGCCAAAGTGAATTAGCAGATTTATATAGGGTTATTCTACGTACTAAGTCATAGATATACGTGCTCTAGATGACCGTACATTGATACATGTACCTTCTTTAGTACAATGAAAAAATGACAATAACAAACTGTCAACCATCTAAAAAATCCATAAAACGAAATACACATTCAATGCAGAACAACACGGACCTCTAAAAGGATGGAGGTTGGATCAGGTGATCACGTTTTCATTACAAGTAATTAATAAGTGAAATGCAATCAAAGTTGAAAACTACCATGGAGTAGGAAAGATAACTCTAATAGTTCATCGTTTCTGCCTCATGTGTTATATGTATTTGGTATCTTTCATACATGTTTCTATTTCTTTACATCATATTTACGTTTACAAAAAAAAATTCCATTATAGCCATATTGGAATTAGAAGTATATAAAAATTCTTTAAAATTTTACACAGGTCCCGAGTTTAACATTTATTAAACTGCTCTGCTCTGTCTACTGAAACATACAGGTATTTGGCTCAAAATAAGCCGTTATATACGGCTATCGCCATTACAAAATGGTCTGGGTGCCTAACCTTGAAAAGTCAAATTAACAAAAAATTAATAACCCAATCGACTGTAATCTATAGTTTACCAATGCTAAGTTTACTTTTCTGTATATTAAAGCAATATGAGCTGCAATTTTCATGTTGAAATTTTTGTTCTACTAAAATGACAAAAATATCATGGTTTTAAAATTTCTGTTAGCTCTGTTTTTGTGGGAAAAGCCATTAAGAAGCCTTAATTGGAGCAAAATTGAATTATTGTCGTCCTGTACAAAAATTGATCTGCAGTATATTCCTTATAAGTGAAATCTTTCTCCTGACAAAAATTAAAACAGAACATTTTTGCTGATAAATATAGAATCACACCCGTAAACTATGATTCCCGTTCTAACAGTTAAATGATAATAAATCCTCCAACTGTAACTGCTAAACTTTCTCTGATAGAAAGGTATTGTGCTGTATATAATTCTATATACATGCATATGTAAATATATATATTCAATTCGTGTTTTAATTTTTGTTACAAAAAAAAATATCAATAAAAAAAATAAAAAAATAGAATTAAATCCGGTACATACTTTTAATGAATTTCATTCTTACAAAGTCAGCGACTCGCGTCCTTTAATCAACGACAAAACATTTTTTAAAATTCAGTGACCTAATTAGCAATTAAAAAAAATCCAAAACAAAAACAATTTGACAATTGACTCACTGTGTCTGTGTTATTTAATTAAAAAAGACATGAGCCTCTTGGTTCGGTCAAGGTCGGTTCCAAGACCTTTGTTTTATAACAACTACACATTGTTTGACTGTATATCAGGTGATTTATGACTTTATTGAATGAACACAATCTCGTCAAGGTATCGAATTACAGCAAGATAACCCGTGAGGTCACGCTGCCTGATTGGATTAAGGTAATTACAATTCTGCACCTTTGTGAAGTTGAATGCCCTTACAATTTGTACATTTAGATTCAATGTATATTCAGAATTTAGCAGAGTAACTGTGAATTTAAGGCTCTAATGTAAAAAGTAAATTTTAGAGTTTATTGAAATTTTGACTCTGAATACTGTATTGAAACATCCAGTGACACCAATAAGATAAACTTATGCTTGCCATTAAAGGTTAATATATACTAGTCATAGAGTCTGGAAAATTTGTCTTTAATAATATGAACTACAAAGCGCTTCGAAATTTACCTTCAAGTGGAAAAGAGAAGTCCAACGTTCAAAAGAAGCGTGTGGATGGAGAAATAAACATTTCTCTGTAATATATTTCTTGTAAGCTAACTTATGTTACCAGTATGATAAGTAAAACTAATGACTTTTTGTTACTACAACTAATTAAGAGTTTCCTTATATCACGAACCAATAAGTGTCAAACATTCACCAAGATTAAAAAGCTTTGCCGTAATTGGATTGATAGTTAATGGTCACACCCGTGAATGAGTGTTCGTTCTACCAACATGGAAAACGTTTATTACAAACATGTGTACATGCATTCATAGAACTGTCGCTTTCTTTTGAGAACACTCCACTAAGCCCAACACAAAACGCACCACCATATTGTAAAATAAGGAACTGACGACCTCGTTCACCCCAAACTCTTCGTTAGAGTCTGGAAAGGTCACACAAGTTCAACTATATCTAATTTACATCAACGGGCTTTGGACCCCAGCCTGGGGTAACGTCCGTTGTCTCCCTCACACTGGTCACACGTGGATCAACATAAGGTAAAGCATGTATATCGTCCTTATATAAATTGTTTGTAAGAAAAAAGTCAAATTTTATATGCATTAGAATCATATTGTTCGGTTAAGTATATCCGAATTACAAAGCTTTTCCTGATTTAGGAACGATTTAATTATTGGTTGATTATTGTAAAGAATATGTCTTTCATTCTGATGCGTATCAAAGAATGGCGTTCGGTGATAAACCGAGCTGCCGTAGAGAACAAGTTGTCAAATGATGCGTTCATAATCCGTCGATCAATGTAAGAGGTCGCTGGGCGCGCGGGATTTCTCGCGGAATTTTCTCAAAAAGTCGTTTTCCGGTCATCGACCCTGAACAACTCGTAGTAAAAGTGACCTTGGCAGCTACAATCAATGAAGATGAAAACAATCATGAACTAGAAAGATTGGTGCTTATATTGTTCATGATTTGTTAGTTATATAAACTCATCTCCAAAGAACGTCCTTAGACACTAATGAACACCAACATTTTAAAAAGAAAAAAATCTTAACAAGTCTGCCTTATCGATCCAAAACATGATGTGACAGCTGAAACATACATAAAATATACACGATACACAACTAACCTCTCATGAACCACACTAGCTTACAGAGGGTAACGACTTCTGTCTGAATTATTTTTGGTTCTTAACGACAACGTTTTGTCGGAAAACCAAATCCTCTCTATATATACCGCATGTATCTTCAATAATATTTCACTAATCACAACAATTTCATGTATTGTGCATGGACCAAGATGGTAACCGATGCTCATGCCACATGTTTTCCATTTGAATAGCTTATCCTACAAATAAATGCTATTTTATATTTAATTATATTTAGGTTAACACAAGTACAGAATAAACTATTTCAGGAAGTTTAAATCAAAATTTTCTAAAGATAATGTAAATGAAGGATAAGCTATTACTTGTCAATAGTCCCTATATGATGTGGGTATACAGTTGTGGATATTAACAACATAATATTTAACACAGACATTTAACACAGTCTATCTATCTATCTATCTATCTATCTATCTATCTATCTATCTATCTATCTATCTATCTATCTATCTATCTATCTATCTATCTATCTATCTATCTATCTATCTATCTATCTATCTATCTATCTATCTATCTATTATTATATTACGTGACGATAACAAATGACTATCTAGGTTGTCCAGTGCTTGCAATTTGTAATTTAAAAAAATATCTGTGAAGTACGATTGCTTGTGTCCGACTCCAGAAACCGTGACATGGCATTGGTCAGCTATATGAAGAGGGGTCAAGTAGCGATCGATGCCCGTTTTTATTCCAGTCATAAGAAGATGTAGAGCGAAGATCGTGAACTTGAAGGAGGGTGTAAACGTCTGGGTCACATGGTGAAAGAGAAACACCCAATATTTTGTGACAAAATATATCACCTGTATTATAGTATTGAATAATTAAGTAAAGTACAATTGATGTTTTGCATTTTTTTGTTTTAAGCATATTGCATGTATATCATTTGTATCATATAAATGCTTTTAATTGTCTTTGTATTAGACAAAAAGGACAGGATTTGTAGCATACCATTAGGTCTATTGTCATCTGTGATTCCGGGGTCTATTTGCATTGAATACTATTAAATTGATCTTAATTATCTATTGTTTCTGCAGTAAATTATTCGAGTTATCCTAATAAAATATTTGTGATACCTTCTGTTGCAATTCTTGCCTTTAATATAGTGTCCTCAACTTGATTGTCTAAAATATGATTTAAAAACCACCCCAGAATATTTCTACAGCAAATACATCCGTGTTGTCTTGCCAATGTTTATATTTATATGGTCATACAAATAGAGACCAATTATACATTACAATGTTTTTATTTGTATATTAAGTTGTTTGAATGTTTGTTGCGGATTAATTAGCGTCTGGTGAGATAAATTCCGATACAGGGAAAAGGACCTTAGAGAGGCTGAATCAACGACAAGTGATATGCTGAGTTCAGATAAAAACATTGAACTCATCCGACGATTTTACGGTCGGGTTCGTGTTCCTTAAGAAACTGAATGATCGATCCAGCAGAAATTGAATTTGTTGTGGAGGTGAGCATTCATTTCGTGGTCCTTAAACTCTCTCTCTCGAGTCATGCAGAGGCCACACAGTTATCAATAGCCTCCTCATGTGGAAGTGTCGTTAACGTGTCTCCAAGATTAGCTCCCAAAGAATATTACACACTGTCTTCAAATACTTAAGCAGTGTCGATACATACATTTCTTCTTATATTCTTTTAACAATCTGTTCTAGATATGACGAACTGACAATGATTTAAACAAAAACTTATGTATTAAACATTATTTTGCACCTCTTTTTTCTTCTTTTAATGATTGAATAATTAACGGCTCATCCGTTTGTATGCTTGTTTTGAATATTTTTGAAAATACAAATTGTTTACGTTTTTAATTGTTATCAATATCTTCCCTCGCACCCAAACAATCTCGTCTGACCTCTCGTAGTAGTTGTAGTATCACGTGACCAAACAGTTCTGGCATTCGTTTGATGTTTCTTAAAACGGTTGTGAACTTCTGAAACCTGCATCTAATTTGCACTCGAATGAATCAAGCAGATTTTACTATGAGTCTAAGAATGTCGGTGAAAAGGTTACCGAGCTCGGGCACTGACCGGAGGAATGACCGGGGAAAGTAGTTCCGGCTTCCACGACCCCGCCCATCGGATTCAGTTTTCTTCAGTTAAGGATAATGTGGCATTTTGGCGGGAAAATTAAGCCCCGCCTTCTCATTAGTAATGCTCATTGATGTAAAAAGCCTGAGTTTCCTAGATGTGTTGATTATTTAACTGTAGAGTTCACGATGCAAACCTGCTTTCAAGGCTTCTTTACTGTTTAATTTCGTAATGGATATTTCCGTTCCCCAACACCATTTGCAATATGACATAAGATAATAAATCGTTCTCATGTTACTATGTGGCAAGTCTATGAAGATATAAACCTGTTTCAGGACACTATGTTTTATACAAGATGTAAGTCTATACTGCATTTGACAACCAAATTCGAGCAAAACTGCTCATCCAATAGTACACTACTTGTTTAGTAAGCTTGTGATTCATGGATGTGTTGATTACATATTTTACATTTTTTTTTCATTATTTGAATATTTCTTGTCGTTTTATAATTCATCAATACTTAACAGGGATAAATGTAGTACATTACACTATGTAAGATACTTGTTAATGTCGTAAGGCAATGCTAAATTTTATTACAAAATTAGACAAACATCTGATATTTCAATGCTAAGACCTTTCATAAGGTTACTGGTATTGTAAAAATGTAAAAATATATTCTGCCGAGGAATGTAATTATGATTGTACAACGAACAGGCAAAAAAGCAATCAAGATATCAACATTGTTTGATGTTTGGATAACTGTAGCCCTGTGTAATTTTTTTTGGTATAATTTTTCTTCCTACTCTTTCCGAAAGCTTTTCATGTATTTTCATTTTTTTTTTTCGTTTAAAAATTTGATCACACCAACAAGTCTCCAATTAACAACACACGTGCTTCTAAACACCACAGACATGCATTCCTCTGATTCTACAGACCGCTTCTAAAAGACGCACCGTGTTTTATTTGTTTCTTTGAAAAACTAGTACCAAATGGACCCAATTACAATTCAGCACTGTTCTTATTTTAACAACTGTATGGATTTTAGAGTAAGCATTTAGCGTGCACCTGTTGATAAGTTATCATCGCGAGCAATGGTTTCTGGTCAAACATTTTTTAAAACATTCTTTTAGATAAAAAATTCGATAAAGTCGACGGCAAAACCCCCTTGGGATAATGTAGCCATGGACGACTTTAAAAGTCCTTCTCATCCTTTACATACCCGTCTACCAATTGTGATAACTTTGCTATAGGTGAGCACGGTTTTAACAAACCAAATATTATCCATAATTTATATTGTAGGTCGATGCTGTAATCAATCTTTAAGACTGTCCGCGAAAACTTAATTTAGATATCAAATATGTATTTTTTTTTACATTAGAGCAAAAACCATTTATTGTGATGTTCGTAAATTTGTTGATGTTTAAAATTGTTTTGTAATATTTAAATATCAAACATCATGTTAATCATAATTAAGAAACTGATGCATTCAGAAAGATAAGCAGAAATAGGTTTTTTTTACTCAATGAAAAAAACCCCCGCAATTTCAAAATGTCTTATCAGTTTTATGCATTTTTTAATTACATGATCTTATTGCATGTAAATTTTACAAATACTACAACACTACAGTGACCGTCAACATAGTTTAAATTATTTTAAATGAATTAACTGACAAGAATAATGAATTGTGCTTTATATTATAACCTCTTCATTCCAACGCTGTGGTACATTGTGTATACAATAGTCCTGTTATTATTGCAAACCGTTCAGATGGTTTTAAATAAATAAGGTCACCATGGTTTTGGCTAAAGCTGACTTCAATTCATATTACACTGATTACACTGATTACACTTATTATAACGGTTAGCATTTCAAAAATGCTCAGCTCTCATAAAAATGCGAACATTCTCAATATCACGATAAATTGCGATAGCCAAGAACTAATTGGTAAAACGAATTTAATACATTGATTGTATCATTTGGATGTTGTGTTTCTACCGATGTCGTGGGAATCACATTTTGAATGTGAAGACAATGGGAGGGGGGGATTAGTATTAATAACACTGGACAGTGGATAAGGTACGAAAGAGGGAAAGAAGGTGGGGGCGTGATGTTATTGAGTGGTGTTTGTAAAGAACAAAAATATAGGTGAAAAAAATAATAAAAGAATCGACTAAGATGATTGTTGAATTACAATAGCCCCTTCCCCAATAATAAAGAAAACAACCCACAACCCCAGCCCATCCCCGAAAAGATGACTAAAGAAAGACAACACCCGCCAAATTTAAAGAAAAAAGATATGAATTAGGACATCTAACAATTATTCTAGATATACTTTGTTAATTACATTAGAAAAAATGTTTTAAAAACATATTCAAATAATAAAGAAAAGCAAACCTGAAAAAAATGAATATTGAAGAAAAAATCCGATTTAAAAAAACTAAAGTTCTTTTCCTAAAGGTGTCAGTTTTTGCACTCACTTATACATTTCTTTACAATCGCGTCACTACAGATAACAGTGCAGTTATGATTACATTCAGTGAAGCACAACTTTGTCCTTTAACTCTTGTGCAAGTCGCTCAACGACACCAAACTCGATTACCATACACGAAAAAGAATAAAATTACGAGAAATCAATCGTATGATGGCACAGTTGAAAATTGTCACCACGTTGCAAGAAAGAAAACTCGTGCTCGTTACTGATGCAAGCTGAAATAAAAAAAATCTAATTTATAACATCCGTTTAAAAATGACAAATACGTAAGGCTTTTCAACCAACTTAATCAAGCGACATTTTTATTTTTTTCAGACGACATTTGGCTTTGTTATGGAGTATGATAAGAAGGTGGTGTCGTATGTATAGAATGTAATATAAGCATTTATAGAATATAGTATTCATATTGTTCCAATCTTAATACACATTAAGTAACCTCTATATTTTGTTTATATGTTCTAAGAGTTCGTTTAAAAATAGCTTGATTGAAAAAGTAAATATCAAACAATTATTGTTAAAAAAGACAGTTTTGTAGTCAAACATTTTAGATGGACAGAGGTACAAAATAAATTCATCACTATAACAGTAACTTAAACTTTAGAGCAGGATTACGTCTCATTGCCAGGCGAGGATGTTCAGATTTACTCGATGCTTCGCATCTCGTTTGATCTGATGATCCACACCCGGCTACCCGACATGATCCTACCCACTGGATCAAATAACTATATTTAAATCTATAAGCAAATCAGATCCGAAGTTGGCATGCTATGAAACAAGTAAAGTAATCAGGCGAAGAATGCAAAGGAATTTCCTAAAAACATTTATTTGATAATTATAAACGTTTAGGTATTGTACGTAATTATACGGTAAATTGCTTTTATGGATACTTAACGTGCGATATCGTGTATTGTCCAATGCTTTATGTCATATATCAATAAAACAAAATCTTTTCAAGACATTTTTCCGCAATTTGTGAATGTCTTGAATGTGCCCAAAACTAGGGGATCTTTTCTTAATGTTAAAACTAATATAATGTATACTGTTAATGTTATAATTACTCACACTTTTAGTATTTTTACAAATAATAAAGTTAATTTGATGTTTACACACGATTGATATATACACTAAATCATACATGCTTTAAGTAAAAGTCCATCAATACCTTCTTTAGTGTAGATGATTAATACGTTAAATAATTACATCTTCTTAAACTGTTAATTCATGCAATTTAACCTGTAAATTCCTTGGCGTAAATGTAAGAAAGATAACTCTTCATTGGTTATCTGAATTTGGTACCTTTTGTAAAGGTTTCTTTTAAGGCCTGTTGTAATGACATCAAACTCTAAATAGAGCCACATCGGCGTTAGAAGTACATACAAAAGTCCCGAGATTAATGCGATCTATTATCTAATGAAACTTCCGTGCCTCGTCTATTGAGCCATAGCAGTAGTTGGCTCACAATAAGCCGTTATACACAGCTATCGACATTCAAAAATAGTCTGGGTATACAACTATTGCATGCCAAATCCCCAAATAAGAGCTCAGAATAGTTCCACAAGAAATAAATTAGGTTTATCGAATGTAAGCTATAGTTTACGAACCGTAAACTTTATATAACGATTCAGTATCTTTATTTTCTTTTTATCTATGAAACACATTTAAGGATTGTAGACTATAGTTTCCGAGGGCTTAGTTAAGGTTATGTGTCTGTAAATAAACTTTACTAATAAGTTTTGCTGATTAATATAGATTCAAATTTGTAAACTATAATTTACGTTTGTTATCTATACTTATGAGTTGTGAATTTTAAGTTCACAAAACGTAAAATGATATGTATAAGATAAACCTAGTTAATGACTGTGAAACTATAGTTAGCTCATTTTTTTTTCAATTATGTGTCAATTTTTTTACCCAGTTCTTTTCTCTATAATATTTTTAGGACTCTAGGCTGGTTAGTTTCACGTGAAAACCCCAAGAAAAAACATACATGGTAGTGTGAAATAACTTCCAATAATTATAAGATAATAAATCCAAGAACTTTAACTTATAAAAAGTGAGGATGTATCTAATTGAAAAGGGTTGTATCAATGAAAAATAATTGTATATATATTTATATATTACTTTATTACATTTCTGCTATACATTTTTACACACACACACAAAATGAAATCATAAAAATATAATAATGGAATATTTCATAAGTTCTGGACTGTTATCTTTTCCGTCCGTTGTCACGTCCTTTAATCGATGACAAAGCATTCTTAAAATTCAGTAACCCTATTATTAATTTAGAAATCGAAATACATTGACAGGTATTTTGTCTGTCCGTTAACATTGCTATAAAAGTCATCGACTCGCGCCTTTTAATCAATGCCAAAATGTTTTAAAAATTCAGTGACCTAATTAGCAAGCGCAAAATAAAAACAAAACAAATCGACAATTGACTCACTGTGCCTGTATTAATTAACTAACAAAGACATGAGCGTCTCGTTTCGGTCAATGTCAAATCTAAACTCTTTATTTTGCAACAGGCGTGTATTGTTTAATTGAATCAGGTGATTGATTACTTTATTGAATGAATACAATCTCGTCAAGGTATCGAATTGCACCACAAGGTCACACCGTCTAAGGTAATCGCATTTCTTCATCATTGTAGAGCTGAGTGCCCCTACACTTTGTACGTTTAGATTCCATATATTTCCAGTATTCACGAAAGTAAGTGCACGTTCTAGGCTCTGTGTAAGGATGAAATTTTAAAGTGTATTGAAATATCGGTTTTAAATATCAAAATTAAATCAAACTTTAATGGGTGTGTTAATTAATTAACAAAGACATGAGCGTCTCGTTTCGGTCAATGTCAAATCCAAAACTCAGGCGTGTATCGTTTAATTGAATGAGGTGATTGATTACTTTATTGAATTAATAAACGTATGCTAATCATATATATATATCTAACTTATGTCATTTTAAGTATTTTAGATACCATACATCCTGTTGAATGCACCAAGCGTGTAATTAACATTGAACCAGTGTGTCGAAATAACCCAAACGGAATGAAATTAAAGACTGGACATTGAGTTAAATTTGCCATTATATAATTATTTTCAATTGCAATTTCAGTCAAATAATTCTTTCGTTAAGGAAAAACTGAAGCGCATTTCAGGATTATTTTATTTTCTTGTGACACAAACAATTATTCGGGTGAAAAAAGAATATTTCAATGTCCAAAAGAAGCGTGTAGATGGAGAATAAACATTTCAGTGTCAATGTATTTGATATATATTTCTTGCCATCTTAGTTTTGTTATCAATGATAAGCAATGGGATATTATGTATTACTACAATTAATTAAGAGTTAACCCGTATTATATACCTAAAATGTCAAACATTCACCAAGATCAAAAAGGTTTGCTTGAATATTGGACTGATAAATCATTTGTATGCCAAGGAATGAGTGGTAACAAAAACTTTCGTTAAAATGTAGACATGCATCATAGAACTGTTGCTTTTTTCCATCAAACCCAACACAAAACTCACGACCATATTGTAAAGTAAGGAACTAACGACCTCATTCACCTCAAACTCTTCGTTAGAGTCTGGAAAGGTCACACAAGTTCAACTATTCCTGATTTACATCAAAGGGTTTTGGACCCCAGCCCGGGGTAACGTCCTTTGTCCCCCTCACACTGGTCACACGTGGATCAACCTAAGGCACTGCATGTATATCGTCCTTATATAAATTTTTTTTTATATGCAATAGAATCACAATGTTTA